>CM076992.1:56698779-56914791 GCA_039090855.1 Macrothele yani | reverse complement strand
CACTTCAGGGATTTTTTTGTGCCTAATAAAAAGAAATGTCCACTTACTTCGGACTTTTACAAAGACTTTAAGTCAAAGTTAAATGCTGTTGTACATCAACTAAACATTATGTTGAATTGGATAATTACGAAAAATCCTGTTCCTGAACTTTTAGACACTTATTACGACGTATATTACAAACGTATAGAGGACCTTAAAGCTTACAAAAAGAAACATAACGCAGTTGATGAGTTCTAATGCGTCCATTGATGTACAGAGTTTGTTTCAGATGGATTCCTTGGTGTTGGTTTCTTTTTCTTTGTCTTACAGTGCTTTTTTGAAATGTTCTTGGACTTTAATGGATATTGATCTGTGTTTACTTATGTTTTACAGTCGCGTTGTTAATTAATGACCCAGTTTTTTGGGTTGCTTTGTTAATACTATAATGAACTGTTTTCGATTTTATGTAACGTTTATAATTATTTTCCATTAAATCAGGTGGTTTACACCTGCAATATTGACCTTCGAAAATATTTGAGACTATAGGATTTTGTAGCCATTTGGCACGGTTAAAAACGCTAAAAATTTGCCAAAATGACACCATCGACAATAACTCCAAAACTAAAACAGCGATTCCGGATTTAACTGCATAGTCTTGTTTGCGTTTATAAACTACCCTAAGTGGTGCAGTACGGTTTTCCTATTGCTATTAGTTTCGGAGATAATTGAGACTATATCGTTTTGCAGTCGTTTCGCACTGTCAAAAACGCTGAAAATTTGCCAAAAAGACACCATCGACAATAACTCCAAAACTAAAACAGCTATTCCGGATTTAACTGCATAGTCTTGTTTGCGTTTATAAACTACCCTAAGTGGTGCAGTACGGTTTTTCTATTCCTATTAGTTTCGGAGATATTTGAGACGATAGGATTTTGTAGCCATTTGGCACGGTGAAAAACGCTAAAAATTTGCCAAAATGACACCATCGACAATAACTCCAAAACTAAAACAGCGATTCCGGATTTAACTGCATAGTCTTGTTTGCGTTTATAAACTACCCTAAGTGGTGCAGTACGGTTTTCCTATTGCTATTAGTTTCGGAGAAAATTGAGACTATTTGGTTTTGCAGTCGTTTCGCACGGTCAAAAACGCTGAAAATTTGTCAAAAAGACACCATCGACAATAACTCCAAAACTAAAACAGCTATTCCGGATTTAACTGCATAGTCTTGTTTGCGTTTATAAACTACCCTAAGTGATGCAGTATGGTTTTTCTATTCCTATTAGTTTCGGAGATATTTGAGACTATAGGATTTTGTAGCCATTTGGCACGGTTAAAAACGCTAAAAATTTGCCAAAATGACACCATCGACAATAACTCCAAAACTAAAACAGCGATTCCGGATTTAAATGCATAGTCTTGTTTGCGTTTATAAACTACCCTAAGTGGTGCAGTACGGTTTTCCTATTGCTATTAGTTTCGGAGATAATTGAGACTATATCGTTTTGCAGTCGTTCCGCACGGTGAAAAACGCTAAAAATTTGCCAAAATGACACCATCGACAATAACTCCAAAACTAAAACAGCGATTCCGGATTTAACTGCATAGTCTTGTTTGCGTTTATAAACTACCCTAAGTGGTGCAGTACGGTTTTCCTATTGCTATTAGTTTCGGAGATAATTGAGACTATATCGTTTTGCAGTCGTTTCGCACGGTCAAAAACGCTAAAAATTTGACAAAAAGACACCATCGACAATAACTCCAAAACTAAAACAGCTATTCCGGATTTAACTGCATAGTCTTGTTTGCGTTTATAAACTACCCTAAGTGGTGCAGTACGGTTTTCCTATTGCTATTAGTTTCGGAGATAATTGAGACTATTTGAGACTATATCGTTTTGCAGTCGTTTCGCACGGTCAAAAACGCTGAAAATTTGCCAAAAAGACACCATCGACAATAACTCCAAAACTAAAACAGCTATTCCGGATTTAACTGCATAGTCTTGTTTGCGTTTATAAACTACCCTAAGTGGTGCAGTACGGTTTTTCTATTCCTATTAGTTTCGGAGATATTTGAGACGATAGGATTTTGTAGCCATTTGGCACGGTGAAAAACGCTAAAAATTTGCCAAAATGACACCATCGACAATAACTCCAAAACTAAAACAGCGATTCCGGATTTAACTGCATAGTCTTGTTTGCGTTTATAAACTACCCTAAGTGGTGCAGTACGGTTTTCCTATTGCTATTAGTTTCTGAGATAATTGAGACTATATGGTTTTGCAGTCGTTTCGCACGGTCAAAAACGCTGAAAATTTGTCAAAAAGACACCATCGACAATAACTCCAAAACTAAAACAGCTATTCCGGATTTAACTGCATAGTCTTGTTTGCGTTTATAAACTACCCTAAGTGATGCAGTATGGTTTTTCTATTCCTATTAGTTTCGGAGATATTTGAGACTATAGGATTTTGTAGCCATTTGGCACGGTTAAAAACGCTAAAAATTTGCCAAAATGACACCATCGACAATAACTCCAAAACTAAAACAGCGATTCCGGATTTAACTGCATAGTCTTGTTTGCGTTTATAAACTACCCTAAGTGGTGCAGTACGGTTTTCCTATTGCTATTAGTTTCGGAGATAATTGAGACTATATCGTTTTGCAGTCGTTTCGCACGGTCAAAAACGCTGAAAATTTGCCGAAAAGACACCATCGACAATAACTCCAAAACTAAAACAGCTATTCCGGATTTAACTGCATAGTCTTGTTTGCGTTTATAAACTACCCTAAGTGGTGCAGTACGGTTTTCCTATTGCTATTAGTTTCGGAGATAATTGAGACTATATCGTTTTGCAGTCGTTTCGCACGGTCAAAAACGCTGAAAATTTGAAAAAAGGACATCATCGATGACAATAACTCCAAAACTAAAACAGCTATTTCGGATTTAACTGCATAGTCTTGTTTGCGTTTATAAACTACCCTAAGTGATGCAGTATGGTTTTTCTATTCCTATTAGTTTCGGAGATATTTGAGACTATAGGATTTTGTAGCCATTTGGCACGGTGAAAAACGCTAAAAATTTGCCAAAATGACACCATCGACAATAACTCCAAAACTAAAACAGCGATTCCGGATTTAACTGCATAGTCTTGTTTGCGTTTATAAACTACCCTAAGTGGTGCAGTACGGTTTTCCTATTGCTATTAGTTTCGGAGATAATTGAGACTATATCGTTTTGCAGTCGTTTCGCACGGTCAAAAACGCTGAAAATTTGCCAAAAAGACACCATCGACAATAACTCCAAAACTAAAACAGCTATTCCGGATTTAACTGCATAGTCTTGTTTGCGTTTATAAACTACCCTAAGTGGTGCAGTATGGTTTTCCTATTGCTATTAGTTTCGGAGATAATTGAGACTATTTGAGACTATATCGTTTTGCAGTCGTTTCGCACGGTCAAAAACGCTGAAAATTTGCCAAAAAGACACCATCGACAATAACTCCAAAACTAAAACAGCTATTCCGGATTTAACTGCATAGTCTTGTTTGCGTTTATAAACTACCCTAAGTGGTGCAGTACGGTTTTTCTATTCCTATTAGTTTCGGAGATATTTGAGACTATAGGATTTTGTAGCCATTTGGCACGGTGAAAAACGCTAAAAATTTGCCAAAATGACACCATCGACAATAACTCCAAAACTAAAACAGCGATTCCGGATTTAACTGCATAGTCTTGTTTGCGTTTATAAACTACCCTAAGTGGTGCAGTACGGTTTTCCTATTGCTATTAGTTTCGGAGATAATTGAGACTATTTGGTTTTGCAGTCGTTTCGCACGGTCAAAAACGCTGAAAATTTGCCAAAAAGACACCATCGACAATAACTCCAAAACTAAAACAGCTATTCCGGATTTAACTGCATAGTCTTGTTTGCGTTTATAAACTACCCTAAGTGATGCAGTATGGTTTTTCTATTCCTATTAGTTTCGGAGATATTTGAGACTATAGGATTTTGTAGCCATTTGGCACGGTTAAAAACGCTAAAAATTTGCCAAAATGACACCATCGACAATAACTCCAAAACTAAAACAGCGATTCCGGATTTAACTGCATAGTCTTGTTTGCGTTTATAAACTACCCTAAGTGGTGCAGTACGGTTTTCCTATTGCTATTAGTTTCGGAGATAATTGAGACTATATCGTTTTGCAGTCGTTTCGCACGGTCAAAAACGCTGAAAATTTGCCAAAAAGACACCATCGACAATAACTCCAAAACTAAAACAGCTATTCCGGATTTAACTGCATAGTCTTGTTTGCGTTTATAAACTACCCTAAGTGGTGCAGTACGGTTTTCCTATTGCTATTAGTTTCGGAGATAATTGAGACTATATCGTTTTGCAGTCGTTTCGCACGGTCAAAAACGCTGAAAATTTGAAAAAAGGACATCATCGATGACAATAACTCCAAAACTAAAACAGCTATTCCGGATTTAACTGCATAGTCTTGTTTGCGTTTATAAACTACCCTAAGTGATGCAGTATGGTTTTTCTATTCCTATTAGTTTCGGAGATATTTGAGACTATAGGATTTTGTAGCCATTTGGCACGGTGAAAAACGCTAAAAATTTGCCAAAATGACACCATCGACAATAACTCCAAAACTAAAACAGCGATTCCGGATTTAACTGCATAGTCTTGTTTGCGTTTATAAACTACCCTAAGTGGTGCAGTACGGTTTTTCTATTGCTATTAGTTTCGGAGATAATTGAGACTATATCGTTTTGCAGTCGTTTCGCACGGTCAAAAACGCTGAAAATTTGCCAAAAAGACACCATCGACAATAACTCCAAAACTAAAACAGCTATTCCGGATTTAACTGCATAGTCTTGTTTGCGTTTATAAACTACCCTAAGTGGTGCAGTACGGTTTTTCTATTCCTATTAGTTTCGGAGATATTTGAGACTATAGGATTTTGTAGCCATTTGGCACGGCTAAAAACGCTAAAAATTTGCCAAAATGACACCATCGACAATAACTCCAAAACTAAAACAGCGATTCCGGATTTAACTGCATAGTCTTGTTTGCGTTTATAAACTACCCTAAGTGGTGCAGTACGGTTTTCCTATTGCTATTAGTTTCGGAGATAATTGAGACTATATCGTTTTGCAGTCGTTTCGCACGGTCAAAAACGCTGAAAATTTGCCAAAAAGACACCATCGACAATAACTCCAAAACTAAAACAGCTATTCCGGATTTAACTGCATAGTCTTGTTTGCGTTTATAAACTACCCTAAGTGGTGCAGTACGGTTTTCCTATTGCTATTAGTTTCGGAGATAATTGAGACTATATCGTTTTGCAGTCGTTTCGCACGGTCAAAAACGCTGAAAATTTGCCAAAAGGACACCATCGACAATAACTCCAAAACTAAAACAGCTATTCCGGATTTAACTGCATAGTCTTGTTTGCGTTTATAAACTACCCTAAGTGATGCAGTATGGTTTTTCTATTCCTATTAGTTTCGGAGATATATGAGACTATAGGATTTTGTAGCCATTTGGCACGGTGAAAAACGCTAAAAATTTGCCAAAATGACACCATCGACAATAACTCCAAAACTAAAACAGCGATTCCGGATTTAACTGCATAGTCTTGTTTGCGTTTATAAACTACCCTAAGTGGTGCAGTACGGTTTTCCTATTGCTATTAGTTTCGGAGATAATTGAGACTATATCGTTTTGCAGTCGTTTCGCACGGTCAAAAACGCTGAAAATTTGCCAAAAAGACACCATCGACAATAACTCCAAAACTAAAACAGCTATTCCGGATTTAACTGCATAGTCTTGTTTGCGTTTATAAACTACCCTAAGTGGTGCAGAAATGGTTTTCCTATTGCTATTAGTTTCGGAGATAATTGAGACTATTTGAGACTATATCGTTTTGCAGTCGTTTCGCACGGTCAAAAACGCTGAAAATTTGCCAAAAAGACACCATCGACAATAACTCCAAAACTAAAACAGCTATTCCGGATTTAACTGCATAGTCTTGTTTGCGTTTATAAACTACCCTAAGTGGTGCAGTACGGTTTTTCTATTCCTATTAGTTTCGGAGATATTTGAGACTATAGGATTTTGTAGCCATTTGGCACGGTGAAAAACGCTAAAAATTTGCCAAAATGACACCATCGACAATAACTCCAAAACTAAAACAGCGATTCCGGATTTAACTGCATAGTCTTGTTTGCGTTTATAAACTACCCTAAGTGGTGCAGTACGGTTTTCCTATTGCTATTAGTTTCGGAGAAAATTGAGACTATTTGGTTTTGCAGTCGTTTCGCACGGTCAAAAACGCTGAAAATTTGCCAAAAAGACACCATCGACAATAACTCCAAAACTAAAACAGGTATTCCGGATTTAACTGCATAGTCTTGTTTGCGTTTATAAACTACCCTAAGTGATGCAGTATGGTTTTTCTATTCCTATTAGTTTCGGAGATATTTGAGACTATAGGATTTTGTAGCCATTTGGCACGGTTAAAAACGCTAAAAATTTGCCAAAATGACACCATCGACAATAACTCCAAAACTAAAACAGCGATTCCGGATTTAACTGCATAGTCTTGTTTGCGTTTATAAACTACCCTAAGTGGTGCAGTACGGTTTTCCTATTGCTATTAGTTTCGGAGATAATTGAGACTATATCGTTTTGCAGTCGTTTGGCACGGTCAAAAACGCTGAAAATTTGCCAAAAAGACACCATCGACAATAACTCCAAAACTAAAACAGCTATTCCGGATTTAACTGCATAGTCTTGTTTGCGTTTATAAACTACCCTAAGTGGTGCAGTACGGTTTTCCTATTGCTATTAGTTTCGGAGATAATTGAGACTATATCGTTTTGCAGTCGTTTCGCACGGTCAAAAACGCTGAAAATTTGAAAAAAGGACATCATCGATGACAATAACTCCAAAACTAAAACAGCTATTCCGGATTTAACTGCATAGTCTTGTTTGCGTTTATAAACTACCCTAAGTGATGCAGTATGGTTTTTCTATTCCTATTAGTTTCGGAGATATTTGAGACTATAGGATTTTGTAGCCATTTGGCACGGTGAAAAACGCTAAAAATTTGCCAAAATGACACCATCGACAATAACTCCAAAACTAAAACAGCGATTCCGGATTTAACTGCATAGTCTTGTTTGCGTTTATAAACTACCCTAAGTGGTGCAGTACGGTTTTCCTATTGCTATTAGTTTCGGAGATAATTGAGACTATATCGTTTTGCAGTCGTTTCGCACGGTCAAAAACGCTGAAAATTTGCCAAAAAGACACCATCGACAATAACTCCAAAACTAAAACAGCTATTCCGGATTTAACTGCATAGTCTTGTTTGCGTTTATAAACTACCCTAAGTGGTGCAGTACGGTTTTTCTATTCCTATTAGTTTCGGAGATATTTGAGACTATAGGATTTTGTAGCCATTTGGCACGGCTGAAAAACGCTAAAAATTTGCCAAAATGACACCATCGACAATAACTCCAAAACTAAAACAGCGATTCCGGATTTAACTGCATAGTCTTGTTTGCGTTTATAAACTACCCTAAGTGGTGCAGTACGGTTTTCCTATTGCTATTAGTTTCGGAGATAATTGAGACTATATCGTTTTGCAGTCGTTCCGCACTGTCAAAAACGCTGAAAATTTGCCGAAAAGACACCATCGACAATAACTCCAAAACTAAAACAGCTATTCTGGATTTAACTGCATAGTCTTGTTTGCGTTTATAAACTACCCTAAGTGGTGCAGTACGGTTTTCCTATTGCTATTAGTTTCGGAGATAATTGAGACTATATCGTTTTGCAGTCGTTTCGCACGGTCAAAAACGCTGAAAATTTGCCAAAAGGACACCATCGATGACAATAACTCCAAAACTAAAACAGCTATTCCGGATTTAACTGCATAGTCTTGTTTGCGTTTATAAACTACCCTAAGTGGTGCAGTACGGTTTTCCTATTGCTATTAGTTTCGGAGATAATTGAGACTATATCGTTTTGCAGTCGTTTCGCACGGTCAAAAACGCTGAAAATTTGCCAAAAAGACACCATCGACAATAACTCCAAAACTAAAACAGCTATTCCGGATTTAACTGCATAGTCTTGTTTGCGTTTATAAACTACCCTAAGTGGTGCAGTACGGTTTTCCTATTGCTATTAGTTTCGGAGATAATTGAGACTATATCGTTTTGCAGTCGTTTCGCACGGTCAAAAACGCTGAAAATTTGCCAAAAAGACACCATCGACAATAACTCCAAAACTAAAACAGCTATTCCGGATTTAACTGCATAGTCTTGTTTGCGTTTATAAACTACCCTAAGTGGTGCAGTACGGTTTTTCTATTCCTATTAGTTTCGGAGATATTTGAGACTATAGGATTTTTTAGCCATTTGGCACGGTTAAAAACGCTAAAAATTTGCCAAAATGACACCATCGACAATAACTCCAAAACTAAAACAGCGATTCCGGATTTAACTGCATAGTCTTGTTTGCGTTTATAAACTACCCTAAGTGGTGCAGTACGGTTTTCCTATTGCTATTAGTTTCGGAGATAATTGAGACTATATCGTTTTGCAGTCGTTTCGCACGGTCAAAAACGCTGAAAATTTGCCAAAAAGACACCATCGACAATAACTCCAAAACTAAAACAGCTATTCCGGATTTAACTGCATAGTCTTGTTTGCGTTTATAAACTACCCTAAGTGGTGCAGTACGGTTTTCCTATTGCTATTAGTTTCGGAGATATTTGAGACTATAGGATTTTGTAGCCATTTGGCACGGTGAAAAACGCTAAAAATTTGCCAAAATGACACCATCGACAATAACTCCAAAACTAAAACAGCGATTCCGGATTTAACTGCATAGTCTTGTTTGCGTTTATAAACTACCCTAAGTGGTGCAGTACGGTTTTCCTATTGCTATTAGTTTCGGAGATAATTGAGACTATATTTGGTTTTGCAGTCGTTTCGCACGGTCAAAAACGCTGAAAATTTGCCAAAAAGACACCATCGACAATAACTCCAAAACTAAAACAGCTATTCCGGATTTAACTGCATAGTCTTGTTTGCGTTTATAAACTACCCTAAGTGATGCAGTATGGTTTTTCTATTCCTATTAGTTTCGGAGATATTTGAGACTATAGGATTTTTTAGCCATTTGGCACGGTGAAAAACGCTAAAAATTTGCCAAAATGACACCATCGACAATAACTCCAAAACTAAAACAGCGATTCCGGATTTAACTGCATAGTCTTGTTTGCGTTTATAAACTACCCTAAGTGGTGCAGTACGGTTTTCCTATTGCTATTAGTTTCGGAGATAATTGAGACTATATCGTTTTGCAGTCGTTTCGCACGGTCAAAAACGCTGAAAATTTGCCAAAAAGACACCATCGACAATAACTCCAAAACTAAAACAGCTATTCCGGATTTAACTGCATAGTCTTGTTTGCGTTTATAAACTACCCTAAGTGTTGCAGTACAGTTTTCCTATTGCTATTAGTTTCGGAGATAGTTGAGACTATATCGTTTTGCAGTCGTTTCGCACGGTCAAAAACGCTGAAAATTTGCCAAAAAGACACCATCGACAATAACTCCAAAACTAAAACAGCTATTCCGGATTTAACTGCATAGTCTTGTTTGCGTTTATAAACTACCCTAAGTGGTGCAGTACGGTTTTCCTATTGCTATTAGTTTCGGAGATAATTGAGACTATATCGTTTTGCAGTCGTTTCGCACGGTCAAAAACGCTGAAAATTTGCCAAAAAGACACCATCGACAATAACTCCAAAACTAAAACAGCTATTCCGGATTTAACTGCATAGTCTTGTTTGCGTTTATAAACTACCCTAAGTGGTGCAGTACGGTTTTCCTATTGCTATTAGTTTCGGAGAAAATTGAGACTATATGGTTTTGCAGTCGTTTCGCACGGTCAAAAACGCTGAAAATTTGCCAAAAAGACACCATCGACAATACCTAAAAAACTAAAACAGCTATTCCGGATTTAACTGCATAGTCTTGTTTGCGTTTATAAACTACCCTAAGTGATGCAGTATGGTTTTTCTATTCCTATTAGTTTCGGAGATATTTGAGACTATAGGATTTTGTAGCCATTTGGCACGGTGAAAAACGCTAAAAATTTGCCAAAATGACACCATCGACAATAACTCCAAAACTAAAACAGCGATTCCGGATTTAACTGCATAGTCTTGTTTGCGTTTATAAACTACCCTAAGTGGTGCAGTACAGTTTTCCTATTGCTATTAGTTTCGGAGATAATTGAGACTATATCGTTTTGCAGTCGTTTCGCACGGTCAAAAACGCTGAAAATTTGCCAAAAAGACACCATCGACAATAACTCCAAAACTAAAACAGCTATTCCGGATTTAACTGCATAGTCTTGTTTGCGTTTATAAACTACCCTAAGTGTTGCAGTACAGTTTTCCTATTGCTATTAGTTTCGGAGATATTTGAGACTATATCGTTTTGCAGTCGTTTCGCACGGTCAAAAACGCTAAAAATTTGCCAAAAAGACACCATCGACAATAACTCCAAAACTAAAACAGCTATTCCGGATTTAACTGCATAGTCTTGTTTGCGTTTATAAACTACCCTAAGTGGTGCAGTACGGTTTTCCTATTGCTATTAGTTTCGGAGATAATTGAGACTATGTCGTTTTGCAGTCGTTTCGCACGGTCAAAAACGCTGAAAATTTGCCAAAAAGACACCATCGACAATAACTCCAAAACTAAAACAGCTATTCCGGATTTAACTGCATAGTCTTGTTTGCGTTTATAAACTACCCTAAGTGGTGCAGTACGGTTTTCCTATTGCTATTAGTTTCGGAGATATTTGAGACTATAGGATTTTGTAGCCATTTGGCACGGTGAAAAACGCTAAAAATTTGCCAAAATGACACCATCGACAATAACTCCAAAACTAAAACAGCGATTCCGGATTTAACTGCATAGTCTTGTTTGCGTTTATAAACTACCCTAAGTGGTGCAGTACGGTTTTCCTATTGCTATTAGTTTCGGAGATAATTGAGACTATATCGCTTTGCAGTCGTTTCGCACGGTCAAAAACGCTGAAAATTTGCCAAAAAGACACCATCGACAATAACTCCAAAACTAAAACAGCTATTCCGGATTTAACTGCATAATCTTGTTTGCGTTTATAAACTACCCTAAGTGGTGCAGTACGGTTTTTCTAATTGCTATTAGTTTCGGAGATAAATGAGACTATATCGTTTTGCAGTCGTTTCGCACGGTCAAAAACGCTAAAAATTTGCCAAAAAGACACCATCGACAATAACTCCAAAACTAAAACAGCTATTCCGGATTTAACTGCATAGTCTTGTTTGCGTTTATAAACTACCCTAAGTGGTGCAGTACGGTTTTCCTATTGCTATTAGTTTCGGAGATAATTGAGACTATATCGTTTTGCAGTCGTTTCGCACGGTCAAAAACGCTGAAAATTTGCCAAAAAGACACCATCGACAATAACTCCAAAACTAAAACAGCTATTCCGGATTTAACTGCATAGTCTTGTTTGCGTTTATAAACTACCCTAAGTGATGCAGTATGGTTTTTCTATTCCTATTAGTTTCGGAGATATTTGAGACTATAGGATTTTGTAGCCATTTGGCACGGTGAAAAACGCTAAAAATTTGCCAAAATGACACCATCGACAATAACTCCAAAACTAAAACAGCGATTCCGGATTTAACTGCATAGTCTTGTTTGCGTTTATAAACTACCCTAAGTGGTGCAGTACGGTTTTCCTATTGCTATTAGTTTCGGAGATAATTGAGACTATATCGCTTTGCAGTCGTTTCGCACGGTCAAAAACGCTGAAAATTTGCCAAAAAGACACCATCGACAATAACTCCAAAACTAAAACAGCTATTCCGGATTTAACTGCATAGTCTTGTTTGCGTTTATAAACTACCCTAAGTGGTGCAGTACGGTTTTCCTATTGCTATTAGTTTCGGAGATAATTGAGACTATATCGTTTTGCAGTCGTTTCGCACGGTCAAAAACGCTGAAAATTTGCCAAAAAGACACCATCGACAATAACTCCAAAACTAAAACAGCTATTCCGGATTTAACTGCATAGTCTTGTTTGCGTTTATAAACTACCCTAAGTGGTGCAGTACGGTTTTCCTATTGCTATTAGTTTCGGAGATAATTGAGACTATATCGTTTTGCAGTCGTTTCGCACGGTCAAAAACGCTGAAAATTTGCCAAAAAGACACCATCGACAATAACTCCAAAACTAAAACAGCTATTCCGGATTTAACTGCATAGTCTTGTTTGCGTTTATAAACTACCCTAAGTGATGCAGTATGGTTTTTCTATTCCTATTAGTTTCGGAGATATTTGAGACTATAGGATTTTGTAGCCATTTGGCACGGTGAAAAACGCTAAAAATTTGCCAAAATGACACCATCGACAATAACTCCAAAACTAAAACAGCGATTCCGGATTTAACTGCATAGTCTTGTTTGCGTTTATAAACTACCCTAAGTGGTGCAGTACGGTTTTCCTATTGCTATTAGTTTCGGAGATAATTGAGACTATATCGTTTTGCAGTCGTTTCGCACGGTCAAAAACGCTGAAAATTTGCCAAAAAGACACCATCGACAATAACTCCAAAACTAAAACAGCTATTCCGGATTTAACTGCATAGTCTTGTTTGCGTTTATAAACTACCCTAAGTGATGCAGTATGGTTTTTCTATTCCTATTAGTTTCGGAGATATTTGAGACTATAGGATTTTGTAGCCATTTGGCACGGTGAAAAACGCTAAAAATTTGCCAAAATGACACCATCGACAATAACTCCAAAACTAAAACAGCGATTCCGGATTTAACTGCATAGTCTTGTTTGCGTTTATAAACTACCCTAAGTGGTGCAGTACGGTTTTCCTATTGCTATTAGTTTCGGAGATATTTGAGACTATAGGATTTTGTAGCCATTTGGCACGGTGAAAAACGCTAAAAATTTGCCAAAATGACACCATCGACAATAACTCCAAAACTAAAACAGCGATTCCGGATTTAACTGCATAGTCTTGTTTGCGTTTATAAACTACCCTAAGTGGTGCAGTACGGTTTTCCTATTGCTATTAGTTTCGGAGATAATTGAGACTATATCGTTTTGCAGTCGTTTCGCACGGTCAAAAACGCTGAAAATTTGCCAAAGAGACACCATCGACAATAACTCCAAAACTAAAACAGCTATTCCGGATTTAACTGCATAGTCTTGTTTGCGTTTATAAACTACCCTAAGTGGTGCAGTACGGTTTTCCTATTCCTATTAGTTTCGGAGATAATTGAGACTATATCGTTTTGCAGTCGTTTCGCACGGTCAAAAACGCTGAAAATTTGCCAAAAAGACACCATCGACAATAACTCCAAAACTAAAACAGCTATTCCGGATTTAACTGCATAGTCTTGTTTGCGTTTATAAACTACCCTAAGTGGTGCAGTATGGTTTTTCTATTCCTATTAGTTTCGGAGATATTTGAGACTATAAGATTTGTAGCCATTTGGCACGGTGAAAAACGCTAAAAATTTGCCAAAATGACACCATCGACAATAACTCCAAAACTAAAACAGCGATTCCGGATTTAACTGCATAGTCTTGTTTGCGTTTATAAACTACCCTAAGTGGTGCAGTACGGTTTTCCTATTGCTATTAGTTTCGTCGTGTGTCGTGTGTTTCGAGCTCCCTAGTTTTGCGTATGTTTAAGCCGAAATATCGTGCGTAGACTGGTTTGCAGTAGCGTGACGGATGTATGAATGTTCCTTGCTTCTTTTGGTGAAGTTTGGGAGCGCTGGGTATTATAGTTTGGTCATACGGAGTGTTTTATTTTGTGTTTGTGCTCGTCGTTGTTGAGTGCTGCAAATGGCGATTTCTATCGTCCATGTTTCACGTGCCCGTGCAGAGGAAGATGTTCGGCTTCGAGCAAGATCTACTGATAAGGCATCGCCAAGTGTTTCTCCTTTGACCTCCGAGAGGGTTGCCATGGAGACTGACCCGTGCTTCTCAAGAGATAAGAATCCAACAAGTCAAACCGGTCCCGGAAATCAACAGAGCGTGTCTTCGTGCGTTGCTGCTGAAGGAGTTTCTTCTGCGATAAGAATGCAGAAGGGTGTTGCTATGGAGACAGGAAATAGCAGTTGGGCATCGGTGGTTGCCATGGCGAATACTGACAACACGAGTGATCAGCGTTGTGCGTCAGAGATTGAGTGTCCCGGAAATCGATTTCGTCTCACTTTCGAAAAGGATTCCAAGGTATGTCAAGATTTTCATGATCTTTCTGAGAAAACTATTATTTTTCATGCGTTACCACAGACTTCGTTACCTGTATATTTGCAAGCTTTGGAAGAACGAGTGCCGAGAGAGGCAATTAAAGGAATCGGTCGTAGTAAACGTGGTATATCAGTGTTGTTTATAAATAGTGCAGATTGTAAACTTGTGGTAAAGCAAGGGATTTCTATAAATAATCAAATTTTGTATCCTGCTTATGCAAGTGAACGACCGATCACTGTAACTTTGTCTCCGGTGCCACTTGAGGTACCGGATTCTGCATTGATAGTTCTTCTTTCTCAGTTTAGCCGGGTGGTGGGACCAGTTCATAGAGTAATCGAAGCCCCGCAATCTTCAAATTATTGTCATGTTGGTGGGTTGAAGCGGACTCTTCGGGTTATCTTCCCGAATGAATCAGCTCTTCAGACTTGTCCAAAAGAAGTTGAAATTGTATTGGATTCTCATAGTTTCATGTTTAATATTTATACAGGAATTTTTTGTTACGCTTGCAATGAAAGAGGGCACATTCGTGCTAAATGCCCGTATGTACATAGGCCATTCTTGAGGAAGGGTCTCTCTGATTCCCATGAGGAAAGAATTGCTGAACCTGAAGATAGATCAGACTTAGAACATAATATTACACATGTCGTTGACTTGCTTCCTACCGTAGCTGAAACTTGTGAAACCCGAGTGGTGGATCCAGTTGAACCGGTAGAGAGGAGTTTATTTAACATGCCGATTTCTTTGGATCCTGGGACTCAGACAACTGAAAATATTGGTACTTTGGGTATTGCTAACTTCCAGGAATGTTCCGTAGCTTTACAGAATCTCGCAGAGATTCCAAGTGTGGCTTTGACACCTAAGCGATCCAGTACTGAATCTACTGGTGATCAGTTCAAACGTAGCAGAGCTTTTGGTCGTATTGAACCGGAATATATAAAAGATTTAGATACTTGTCTTCTTGATGATTATATGTGGTATGAAGAACGCCTAATAGCCCCCACGGTATCGTCTTCTCCTGGAACTTGTTGTATCTTGTCCTGATCTTGATGATACCTTGTGTTCTCTGCACTTCAGGGATTTTTTTGTGCCTAATAAAAAGAAATGTCCACTTACTTCGGACTTTTACAAAGACTTTAGGTCAAAGTTAAATGCTGTTGTACATCAACTAAACATTATGTTGAATTGGATAATTACGAAAAATCCTGTTCCTGAACTTTTAGACACTTATTACGACGTATATTACAAACGTATAGAGGACATTAAAACTTACATAAAGAAACATAATGTGGTTGATCGGGTGTTCTAGTGTGTCATTTGATGTACAGAGTTTGTTTCAGATGGATTCCTTGGAGTTGGTTTCTTTTTCTTTGTCTTACAGTGCTTTTTTGAAATGTTTCTTGGACTTTAATAGATATTGATCTCTGTTTACTTATGTTTTACAGTCGCGTTGCTAATTAAAGACCCAGTTTCTTTTGGGTTATTTTGTTAATACTATAATTAAATGTTTTCGATTTTATGTAACTTTTATAATTATTTTCCATTAAATCAGGTGGTTTACACCTGCAATATTGACCTTCGGAGATAATTGAGACTATATCGTTTTGCAGTCGTTTCGCACGGTCAAAAACGCTGAAAATTTGCCAAAAAGACACCATCGACAATAACTCCAAAACTAAAACAGCTATTCCGGATTTAACTGCATAGTCTTGTTTGCGTTTATAAACTACCCTAAGTGTTGCAGTATGGTTTTCCTATTGCTATTAGTTTCGGAGATATTTGAGACTATATCGTTTTGCAGTCGTTTCGCACGGTCAAAAACGCTGAAAATTTGCCAAAAAGACACCATCGACAATAACTCCAAAACTAAAACAGCTATTCCGGATTTAACTGCATAGTCTTGTTTGCGTTTATAAACTACCCTAAGTGGTGCAGTACGGTTTTCCTATTGCTATTAGTTTCGGAGATATTTGAGACTATAGGATTTTGTAGCCATTTGGCACGGTGAAAAACGCTAAAAATTTGCCAAAATGACACCATCGACAATAACTCCAAAACTAAAACAGCGATTCCGGATTTAACTGCATAGTCTTGTTTGCGTTTATAAACTACCCTAAGTGGTGCAGTACGGTTTTCCTATTGCTATTAGTTTCGGAGATAATTGAGACTATATCGTTTTGCAGTCGTTTCGCACGGTCAAAAACGCTGAAAATTTGTAAAAAAGACACCATCGACAATACCTAAAAAACTAAAACAGCTATTCCGTATTTTACTGCATAGTCTTGTTTGCGTTTATAAACTACCCTAAGTGATGCAGTATGGTTTTTCTATTCCTATTAGTTTCGGAGATATTTGAGACTATAGGATTTTGTAGCCATTTGGCACGGTGAAAAACGCCAAAATTTGCCAAAATGACCCCATCGACAATAACTCCAAAACTAAAACAGCGATTCCGGATTTAAATGCATAGTCTTGTTTGCGTTTATAAACTACCCTAAGTGGTGCAGTACAGTTTTCCTATTGCTATTAGTTTCGGAGATAATTGAGACTATATCGTTTTGCAGTCGTTTCGCTCAGTCAAAAACGCTGAAAATTTGCCAAAAAGACACCATCGACAATAACTCCAAAACTAAAACAGCTATTCCGGATTTAACTGCATAGTCTTGTTTGCGTTTATAAACTACTCTAAGTGTTGCAGTACAGTTTTCCTATTGCTATTAGTTTCGGAGATAGTTGAGACTATATCGTTTTGCAGTCGTTTCGCACGGTCAAAAACGCTAAAAATTTGCCAAAAAGACACCATCGACAATAACTCCAAAACTCAATCAGCTATTTCCGGATTTAACTGCATAGTCTTGTTTGCGTTTATAAACTACCCTAAGTGGTGCAGTACGGTTTTCCTATTGCTATTAGTTTCGGAGATAATTGAGACTATGTCGTTTTGCAGTCGTTTCGCACGGTCAAAAACGCTGAAAATTTGCCAAAAAGACACCATCGACAATAACTCCAAAACTAAAACAGCTATTCCGGATTTAACTGCATAGTCTTGTTTGCGTTTATAAACTTCCCTAAGTGGTGCAGTACGGTTTTCCTATTGCTATTAGTTTCGGAGATATTTGAGACTATAGGATTTTGTAGCCATTTGGCACGGTGAAAAACGCTAAAAATTTGCCAAAATGACACCATCGACAATAACTCCAAAACTAAAACAGCGATTCCGGATTTAACTGCATAGTCTTGTTTGCGTTTATAAACTACCCTAAGTGGTGCAGTACGGTTTTCCTATTGCTATTAGTTTCGGAGATAATTGAGACTATATCGCTTTGCAGTCGTTTCGCACTGTCAAAAACGCTGAAAATTTGCCAAAAAGACACCATCGACAATAACTCCAAAACTAAAACAGCTATTCCGGATTTAACTGCATAATCTTTTTTTGCGTTTATAAACTACCCTAAGTGGTGCAGTACGGTTTTCCTATTGCTATTAGTTTCGGAGATAAATGAGACTATATCGTTTTGCAGTCGTTTCGCACGGTCAAAAACGCCGAAAATTTGCCAAAAAGACACCATCGACAATAACGCAAAAACTAAAACAGCTATTCCGGATTTAACTGCATAGTCTTGTTTGCATTTATAAACTACCCTAAGTGGTGCAGTACGGTTTTCCTATTGCTATTAGTTTCGGAGATAATTGAGACTATATCGTTTCGCAGTCGTTTCGCACGGTCAAAAACGCTGAAAATTTACCAAAAAGACATCATCGACAATAACTCCAAAACTAAAACAGCTATTCCGGATTTAACTGCATAGTCTTGTTTGCTTTTATAAACTACCCAAAATGATGCAGTATGGTTTTTCTATTCCTATTAGTTTCGGAGATACTTGAGACTATAGGATTTTGTAGCCATTTGGCACGGTGAAAAACGCTAAAAATTTGCCAAAATGACATTATCGATAATAAGTCCAAAACTAAAACAGCGATTCCGGATTTAACTGCATAGTCTTGTTTGCGTTTATAAACTACCCTAAATGGTGCAGTACGGTTTTCCTATTGCTATGAGTTTCGGAGATAATTGAGACTATATCGCTTTGCAGTCGTTTCGCACTGTCAAAAACGCTGAAAATTTGCCAAAAAGACACCATCGACAATACCTCCAAAACTAAAACAGCTATTCCGGATTTAACTGCATAGTCTTGTTTGCGTTTATAAAATACCCTAAGTGGTGCAGTACGGTTTTCCTATTGCTATTAGTTTCGGAGATAATTGAGACTATATCGTTTTGCAGTCGTTTCGCACGGTCAAAAACGCTGAAAATTTGCCAAAAAGACACCATCGACAATAACTCCAAAACTAAAACAGCTATTCCGGATTTAACTGCATAGTCTTGTTTGCGTTTATAAACTACCCTAAGTGGTGCAGTACGGTTTTCCTATTGCTAATAGTTTCGGAGATAATTCAGACTATATCGTTTTGCAGTCGTTTCGCACGGTCAAAAACGCTGAAAATTTGCCAAAAAGACACCATCGACAATAACGCAAAAACTAAAACAGCTATTCCGGATTTAACTGCATAGTCTTGTTTTCTTTTATAAACTACCCTAAGTGATGCAGTATGGTTTTTCTATTCCTATTAGTTTCGGAGATATTTGAGACAATAGGATTTTGTAGCCATTTGGCACGGTGAAAAACGCTAAAAATTTGCCAAAATGACACCATCGACAACAACTCCAAAAGTAAAACAGCGATTCCGGATTTAACTGCATAGTCTTGTTTGCGTTTATAAACTACCCTAAGTGGTGCAGTACGGTTTTCCTATTGCTATTAGTTTCGGTGATAATTGAGACTAGATCGTTTTGCAGACGTTTCGCACGGTCAAAAACGCTGAAAATTTGCCAAAAAGACACCATCGACAATAACTCCAAAACTAAAACAGCTATTCCGGATTTAACTGCATAGTCTTGTTTGCTTTTATAAACTACCCTAAGTGATGCAGTATGGTTTTTCTATTCCTATTAGTTTCGGAGATATTTGAGACTATAGGATTTTGTAGCCATTTGGCACGGTGAAAAACGCTAAAAATTTGCCAAAATGACACCATCGACAATAACTCCAAAACTAAAACAGCGATTCCGTATTTAACTGCATAGTCTTGTTTGCGTTTATAAACTACCCTAAGTGGTGCAGTACGGTTTTCCTATTGCTATTAGTTTCGGAGATATTTGAGACTATAGGATTTTGTAGCCATTTGGCACGGTGAAAAACGCTAAAAATTTGCCAAAATGACACCATCGACAATGACTAAAAAACTAAAACAGCGATTACGGATTTAACTGCATAGTCTTGTTTGCGTGTATAAACTACCCTAAGTGGTGCAGTACGGTTTTCCTATTGCTATTAGTTGCAGAGATAATTGAGACTATATCGTTTTGCAGTCGTTTCGCACGCTCAAAAACTTTGAAAATTTACCAAAGAGACGCCATCGACAATAACTCCAAAACTCCAACAGCTATTCCGGAATTAACTGCATTGACTTGTTTGCGTTTATAAACTACCCTAAGTGGTGCAGTACGGTTTTCCTATTACTATTAGTCTCGGAGATAATTGAGACTATATCGTTTTGCAGTCGTTTCGCACGGTCAAAAACGCTGAAAATTTGCCAAAAAGACACCATCGACAATAACTCCAAAACTAAAACAGCTATTCCAGGTTTAACTGCATAGTCTTGTTTGCGTTTCTAAACTACCCTAAGTGATGCAGTATGGTTTTTCTATTCCTATTAGTTTCGGAGATATTTGAGACTATAAGATTTGTAGCCATTTGGCACGGTGAAAAACGCTAAAAATTTGCCAAAATGACACCATTGACAATAACTCCAAAACTAAGACAGCGATTCCGGATTTAACTGCATAGTCTTGTTTGCGTTTATAAACTACCCTAAGTGGTGCAGTACGGTTTTCCTATTGCTATTAGTTTCGGAGATAATTGAGACTATATCGTTTCGCAGTCGTTTCGCACGGTCAAAAACGCTGAAAATTTGCCAAAAAGACATAATCGACAATAACTCCAAAACTAAATAAGCTATTCCGGATTTAACTGCATAGTCTTGTTTGCTTTAATAAACTACCCAAAATGTTGCAGTATGGTTTTTTTATTCCTATTAGTTTCGGAGATATTTGAGACTATATCATTTTGCAGTCGTTTCGCACGGTCAAAAACGCCGAAAATTTGCCAAAAAGACACCATCGACAATAACGCAAAAACTAAAACAGCAATTCCGGATTTAACTGCATAGTCTTGTTTGCGTTTATAAACTACCCTAAGTGGTGCAGTACGGTTTTCCTATTGCTATTAGTTTCGGAGATATTTGAGACTATGTGATTTTGTAGCCATTTGGCACGGTGAAAAACGCTAAAAATTTGCCAAAATGACACCATCGACAACAACTCCAAAAGTAAAACAGCGATTCCGGATTTAACTGCATAGTCTTGTTTGCGTTTATAAACTACCCTAAGTGGTGCAGTACGGTTTTCCTATTGCTATTAGTTTCGGTGATAATTGAGACTAGATCGTTTTGCAGACGTTTCGCACGGTCAAAAACGCTGAAAATTTGCCAAAATGACACGATCGACAATAACTCCAAAACTAAAACAGCTATTCCGGATTTAACTGCATAGTCTTGTTTGCTTTTATAAACTACCCTAAGTGATGCAGTATGGTTTTTCTATTCCTATTAGTTTCGGAGATATTTGAGACTATAGGATTTTGTAGCCATTTGGCACGGTGAAAAACGCAAAAAATTTGCCAAAATGACACCATCGACAATAACTCCAAAACTAAAACAGCGGTTCCGTATTTAACTGCATAGCCTTGTTTGCGTTTATAAACTACCCTAAGTGGTGCAGTATGGTTTTTCTATTCCTATTAGTTTCGGAGATAGTTGAGACTATAGGATTTTGTAGCCATTTGGCACCGTGAAAAACGCTAAAAATTTGCCAAAATGACACCATCGACAATAACTCCTAAACTAAAACAGCGATTACGGATTTAACTGCATAGTTTTGTTTGCGTGTATAAACTACCCTAAGTGGTGCAGTACGGTTTTCCTATTGCTCTTAGTTTCGTCGTGTGTCGTGTGTTGTTTGAGCTCCCGGGTTTTGCGAGTTTTCATGTAGAAATATCGTGTGTGGGAAGGTTTGAAGTAGCGTGACGTGTGTATGAGTGTTCCATGTTTCATTTGGTGAAGTTTGGGAGCGCTGGGCATTATAGTTTGTCCATACGAAGTGTTTTATTTTGTGTTTGTGCTCGCCGTTGTTGAGTGCTGCAAATGGCGATTTCTATCGTCCATGTTGCACGTGCCAGTGCAGTGGAAGATGTTCGGCTTCGAGCAAGATCTACTGATAAGACATCGCCGAGTGTTTCGCCTTTGACCTCCGAGAGGGTTGCCATGGAGACTGACTTGAGCTCCTCAAGAGATAAGAATCCAGCAAGTCAAACCGGTCCTGGAAATCAACAGAGCGTATCTCCGTGCGTTGCTGCTGAAGGAGTTTCTTCTGCGATAAGAATGCAGAAGGGTGTTGCTATGGCGACGGGAAATAGCATTTGGGCATCGGTGGTTGCCATGGCGAATTCTGACAATACGAGTGATCAGCGTTGTGCGTCAGAGAGTGAGTGTCCGGGTAATAGATTTCGTCTAACTTTCGAAAAGGATTCCAAGGTATGTCATGATTTTCATGATCTTTCTGAGAAAATTATTATTTTCCATGCGTTACCACAGACTTCGTTACCTGTATATTTGCAAGCTTTGGAAGAACGAGTGCCGAGAGAGGTAATTAAAGGAATCGGTCGCAGTAAACGTGGTATATCAGTGTTGTTTATAAATAGTGCAGATTGTAAACTTGTGTTAAAGCAAGGGATTTCTATAAATCATCAAATTTTGTATCCTGCTTATGCAAATGAACGACCGATCACTGTAACTTTGTCTCCGGTTCCACTTGAGGTACCGGATTCTGCATTGATAGTTCTTCTTTCTCAGTTTAGCCGGGTGGTGGGACCAGTTCATAGAGTAATCGAAGCCCCGCAATCTTCAAATTATTGTCATGTTGGTGGGTTGAAGCGGACACTTCGGGTTATCTTCAAGAATGAATCAGCTCTTCAGACTTGTCCAAAAGAAGTTGAAATTGTATTGGATTCTCATAGTTTCATGTTTAATATTTATACAGGAATTTTTTGTTACGCTTGCAATGAAAGAGGGCACATTCGTGCTAAATGCACGTCTGTACATAGACCTCCTTTGAGGAAGAGTCTCTCTGATTCCCATGAGGAAAGGATTGCTGAACCTGCAGATAGATCAGACTTGGAACATAATATTGCACATGTCGTTGACCTGTTTCCTACCGTAGCTGAAACTTGTGAAGCCCGAGTGGTGGATCCGGTCGAACCGGTCGAGAGGAGTTTATTTGACATGCCGATTTCTTTGGATCCTGGGACTCAGACAACTGGAAATATTGGTACTTTGGGTATTGCTAACTTCCAGGAATGTTCCGTAGCTTTACAGAATCTAGCTGAGAATCCAAGTGTGGCTTTGACACCTAAGCGATCCAGTACTGATCCTACTGGTGATCAGTTCAAACGTAGCAGAGTTTTTGGTCGTATTGAACCGGAATATATAAAAGATTTAAATACTTCTTTTCTTGATGATTATATGTGGTATGAAGAACGCCTAAAGCCCCCACGGTATCGTCTTCCCCTGGAACTTGTTGTATCTTGTCCTGATCTTGATGATACTTTAAGTTCTTTGCAATTCAGGGATTTTTTTGTGCCTCATAAAACGAAATGTCCACTTACTTCGGCCTTTTACAAAGACTTTAAGTCAAGGTTAAATGCTGTTGTACATCAACTAAACATTATGTTGAATTGGATAATTACGAAAAATCCTGTTCCTGAACTTTTAGACATTTATTACGACGTATATTACAAGCGTATAGAGGACGTTAAAGCTTACATAAAAAAACATAATATAGTTGATGAGTTCTAATGCGTCCTTTGATGTACAGAGTTTTGTTTCAGATGGATTCCTTGGTGTTGGTTTCTTTTTCTTTGTCTTACAGTGCTTTTTTGAAATGTTCTTGGACTTTAATAGATATTGATCTCTGTTTACTTATGTTTTACAGTCGCGTTGTTACTTAATGACTCAGTTTTTTCGGATGCTTTGTTAATACTATAATGAAAATGTTTTCGATTTTATGTAACTTTTATAATTATTTTCCATTAAATCAGGTGGTTTACACCTGCAATATTGACCTTCAGAGATAATTGAGACTATATCGTTTTGCAGTCGTTTCGCACGGTCAAAAACGCTGAAAATTTGCCAAAAAGACACCATCGACAATAACTCCAAAACTAAAACAGCTATTCCGGATTTAACTGCATAGTCTTGTTTGCGTTTATAAACTACCCCAAGTGGTGCAGTACGGTTTTCCTATTGCTATTAGTTTCGGAGATAATTGAGACTATATCGTTTTGCAGTCGTTTCGCACTGTCAAAAACGCTGAAAATTTGCCAAAAAGACACCATCGACAATAACTCCAAAACTAAAACAGCTATTCCGGATTTAACTGCATAATCTTTTTTGCGTTTATAAACTACCCTAAGTGGTGCAGTACGGTTTTCCTGTTGCTATTAGTTTCGGAGATAATTGAGACTATATCGTTTTGCAGTCGTTTCGCACGGTCAAAGACGCTGAAAATTTGCCAAAAAGACACCATCGACAATAACTCAAAAACTAAAACAGCTATTCCGGATTTAACTGCATAGTCTCGTTTGCGTTTATAAACTACCCTAAGTGGTGCAGTATGGTTTTTCTATTCGTATTAGTTTCGGAGATATTTGAGACTATAGGATTTTGTAGCCATTTGGCACGGTGAAAAACGCCTAAAATCTGCCAAAATGACACCATCGACAATAACTCCAAAACTAAAACGGCGATTCCGGATTTAACTGCATAGTCTTGTTTGCGTTTATAAACTACCCTAAGTGGTGCAGTACGGTTTTCCTATTGCGATTAGTTTCGGAGATAATTGAGACTATATCGTTTCGCAGTCGTTTCGCACGGTCAAAAACGCTGAAAATTTGCCAAAAAGACATCATCGACAATAACTCGAAAACTAAAACAGCTATTCCGGATTTAACTGCATAGTCTTGTTTGCTTTTATAAACTACCCAAAATGATGCAGTATGGTTTTTCTATTCCTATTAGTTTCGGAGATATTTGAGACTATAGGATTTTGTAGCCATTTGGCACAATGAAAAACGCTAAAACTTTGCCAAAATGACACCATCGACAATAACTCCAAAACTAAAACAGCGATTCCGGATTTAACTGCATAGTCTTGTTTGCGTTTATAAACTACCCTAAGTGGTGCAGTACGGTTTTCC
This sequence comes from Macrothele yani, assembly GCA_039090855.1. Lineage (NCBI taxonomy): Eukaryota > Metazoa > Arthropoda > Arachnida > Araneae > Macrothelidae > Macrothele > Macrothele yani. The sequence continues at coordinate 56,890,021 of CM076992.1, read as the reverse complement.
TATTGCTATTAGTTTCGGAGATAATTGAGACTATATCGTTTCGCAGTCGTTTCGCACGGTCAAAAACGCTGAAAATTTGCCAAAAAGACATCATCGACAATAACTCCAAAACTAAAACAGCTATTCCGGATTTAACTGCATAGTCTTGTTTGCTTTTATAAACTACCCAAAATGATGCAGTATGGTTTTTTTATTCCTATTAGTTTCGGAGATATTTGAGACTATAGGATTTTGTAGCCATTTGGCACAATGAAAAACGCTAAAACTTTGCCAAAATGACGCCATCGACAATAACTCCAAAACTCAAACAGCTATTCCGGATTTAACTGCATAGCCTTGTTTGCGTTTATAAACTCACCTAAGTGGTGCAGTACGGTTTTCCTATTGCTATTAGTTTCGGAGAAAATTGAGACTATTTGGTTTTGCAGTCGTTTCGCACGGTCAAAAACGCTGAAAATTTGCCAAAAAGACACCATCGACAATAACTCCAAAACTAAAACAGCTATTCCGGATTTATCTGCGTAGTCTTGTTTGCGTTTATAAACTACCCTAAGTGTTGCCGTGTGGTTTTTCTATTCCTATTAGTTTCGTCGTGTGTCGTGTTTTCGAGCTCCCAAGTTTTGCGTATGTTTATGTGGAAATATCGTGCGTAGACTGATTTGCAGTAGCGTGACGGATGTATGAATATTCCTTGCTTCTTTAGGTGAAGTTTGAGAAGGTAAAGTTCTATAGTTTAGTCATACGCAGAGTTTTATTTTGTGGTTGTGCTTGTCGTTGACGAGTTCTGCAAATGGCGATTTCTACCGTCCATGTTGCACGTGCCAATGCAGAGGAAGCTGTTCACCGTGGAGCGAGATCTACTGATAAGACATCGCAGAGTGTTTCTCCTTTGACCTCCGAGAGGGTTGCCATGGAGACTGACCCGAGCTTCTCAAGAGATAAGAATCCAACAAGTCAAACCGGTCCTGGAAATCAACAGAGCGTGTCTTCGTGCGTCGCTACTGAAGGAGTTTCTTCTGCGATAAGAATGCAGAAGGGTGTTGCTATGGCGACGGGAAATAGCAGTTGGGCATCGGTGGTTGCCATGGCGAATAGTGACAACACGAGTGATCAGCGTTGTGCGTCAGAGAGTGAGTGTCCCAGTAATAGATTTCGTCTAACTTTCGAAAAGGATTCCAAGGTATGTCAAGATTTTCATGATCTTTCTGAGAAAACTATTATTTTTCATGCGTTACCACAGACTTCGTTACCTGTATATTTGCAAGCTTTGGAAGAACGAGTGCCGAGAGAGACAATTAAAGGAATCGGTCGTAGTAAACGTGGTATATCAGTGTTGTTTATAAATAGTGCAGATTGTAAACTTGTGGTAAAGCAAGGGATTTCTATAAATAACCAAATTTTGTATCCTGCTTATGCAAGTGAACGACCGATCACTGTAACTTTGTCTCCGGTTCCACTTGAAGTACCGGATTCTGCATTGATAGTTCTTCTTTCTCAGTTTAGCAGGGTGGTGGGACCAGTTCATAGAGTAGTCGAAGCACCGCAATCTTCAAATTATTGTCATGTTGGTGGGTTGAAGCGGACTCTTCGGGTTATCTTCCCGAATGAATCAGCTCTTCAGACTTGTCCAGGAGAAGTTGAAATTGTATTGGATTCTCATAGTTTCATGTTTAATATTTATACAGGAATTTTTTGTTACGCTTGCAATGAAAGAGGGCACATTCGTGCTAAATGCCCGTCTGTACATACACCTCCTTTGAGGAAGAGAGTCTCTGATTCCCATGAGGAAAGGATTGCTGAACCTGAAGATAGATCAGACTTAGAACATAATATTACACATGTCGCTGACTTGTTTCCTAATGTAGCTGAAACTTGTGAAACCCGAGTGGTGGATCCAGTCGAACCGGTCGAGAGGAGTTTATTTGACATGCCGATTTCTTTGGATCCTGGTACTCAGACAACTGGAAATATTGGTACTTTGGGTATTGCTAACTTCCAGGAATGTTCCGTAGCTTTACAAAATCTTGCAGAGATTCCAAGTGTGGCTTTGACACCTAAGCGATCCAGTACTGAATCTACTGGTGATCAGTTCAAACGTAGCAGAGCTTTTGGTCGTATTGAACCGGAATATATAAAAGATTAAGATACTTCTCTTCTTGATGATTATATGTGGTATGAAGAACGCCTAAAGCCCCCACGGTATCGTCTTCTCCTGGAACTTGTTGTATCTTGTCCTGATCTTGATGATACTTTGTGTTCTCTGCACTTCAGGGATTTTTTTGTGCCTAATAAAAAGAAATGTCCACTTACTTCGGACTTTTACAAAGACTTTAAGTCAAAGTTAAATGCTGTTGTACATCAACTAAACATTATGTTGAATTGGATAATTACGAAAAATCCTGTTCCTGAACTTTTAGACACTTATTACGACGTATATTACAAACGTATAGAGGACCTTAAAGCTTACAAAAAGAAACATAACGCAGTTGATGAGTTCTAATGCGTCCATTGATGTACAGAGTTTGTTTCAGATGGATTCCTTGGTGTTGGTTTCTTTTTCTTTGTCTTACAGTGCTTTTTTGAAATGTTCTTGGACTTTAATGGATATTGATCTGTGTTTACTTATGTTTTACAGTCGCGTTGTTAATTAATGACCCAGTTTTTTGGGTTGCTTTGTTAATACTATAATGAACTGTTTTCGATTTTATGTAACGTTTATAATTATTTTCCATTAAATCAGGTGGTTTACACCTGCAATATTGACCTTCGAAAATATTTGAGACTATAGGATTTTGTAGCCATTTGGCACGGTTAAAAACGCTAAAAATTGGCCAAAATGACACCATCGACAATAACTCCAAAACTAAAACAGCGATTCCGGATTTAACTGCATAGTCTTGTTTGCGTTTATAAACTACCCTAAGTGGTGCAGTACGGTTTTCCTATTGCTATTAGTTTCGGAGATAATTGAGACTATATCGTTTTGCAGTCGTTTCGCACTGTCAAAAACGCTGAAAATTTGCCAAAAAGACACCATCGACAATAACTCCAAAACTAAAACAGCTATTCCGGATTTAACTGCATAGTTTTGTTTGCGTTCATAAACTACCCTAAGTGGTGCAGTACGGTTTTTCTATTCCTATTAGTTTCGGAGATATTTGAGACGATAGGATTTTGTAGCCATTTGGCACGGTGAAAAACGCTAAAAATTTGCCAAAATGACACCATCGACAATAACTCCAAAACTAAAATAGCGATTCCGGATTTAACTGCATAGTCTTGTTTGCGTTTATAAAATACCCTAAGTGGTGCAGTACGGTTTTCCTATTGCTATTAGTTTCGGAGAAAATTGAGACTATTTGGTTTTGCAGTCGTTTCGCACGGTCAAAAACGCTGAAAATTTGTCAAAAAGACACCATCGACAATAACTCCAAAACTAAAACAGGTATTCCGGATTTTACTGCATAGTCTTGTTTGCGTTTATAAACTACCCTAAGTGATGCAGTATGGTTTTTCTATTCCTATTAGTTTCGGAGATATTTGAGACTATAGGATTTTGTAGCCATTTGGCACGGTTAAAAACGCTAAAAATTTGCCAAAATGACACCATCGACAATAACTCCAAAACTAAAACAGCGATTCCGGATTTAAATGCATAGTCTTGTTTGCGTTTATAAACTACCCTAAGTGGTGCAGTACGGTTTTCCTATTGCTATTAGTTTCGGAGATAATTGAGACTATATCGTTTTGCAGTCGTTCCGCACGGTCAAAAACGCTGAAAATTTGCCGAAAAGACACCATCGACAATAACTCCAAAACTAAAACAGCTATTCCGGATTTAACTGCATAGTCTTGTTTGCGTTTATAAACTACCCTAAGTGGTGCAGTACGGTTTTCCTATTGCTATTAGTTTCGGAGATAATTGAGACTATATCGTTTTGCAGTCGTTTCGCACGGTCAAAAACGCTGAAAATTTGAAAAAAGGACATCATCGATGACAATAACTCCAAAACTAAAACAGCTATTCCGGATTTAACTGCATAGTCTTGTTTGCGTTTATAAACTACCCTAAGTGATGCAGTATGGTTTTCTATTCCTATTAGTTTCGGAGATATTTGAGACTATAGGATTTTGTAGCCATTTGGCACGGTGAAAAACGCTAAAAATTTGCCAAAATGACACCATCGACAATAACTCCAAAACTAAAACAGCGATTCCGGATTTAACTGCATAGTCTTGTTTGCGTTTATAAACTACCCTAAGTGGTGCAGTACGGTTTTCCTATTGCTATTAGTTTCGGAGATAATTGAGACTATATCGTTTTGCAGTCGTTTCGCACGGTCAAAAACGCTGAAAATTTGCCAAAAAGACACCATCGACAATAACTCCAAAACTAAAACAGCTATTCCGGATTTAACTGCATAGTCTTGTTTGCGTTTATAAACTACCCTAAGTGGTGCAGTACGGTTTTCCTATTGCTATTAGTTTCGGAGATAATTGAGACTATATCGTTTTGCAGTCGTTTCGCACGGTCAAAAACGCTGAAAATTTGCCAAAAAGACACCATCGACAATAACTCCAAAACTAAAACAGCTATTCCGGATTTAACTGCATAGTCTTGTTTGCGTTTATAAACTACCCTAAGTGGTGCAGTACGGTTTTTCTATTCCTATTAGTTTCGGAGATATTTGAGACTATAGGATTTTGTAGCCATTTGGCACGGTTAAAAACGCTAAAAATTTGCCAAAATGACACCATCGACAATAACTCCAAAACTAAAACAGCGATTCCGGATTTAAATGCATAGTCTTGTTTGCGTTTATAAACTACCCTAAGTGGTGCAGTACGGTTTTCCTATTGCTATTAGTTTCGGAGATAATTGAGACTATATCGTTTTGCAGTCGTTCCGCACGGTCAAAAACGCTGAAAATTTGCCGAAAAGACACCATCGACAATAACTCCAAAACTAAAACAGCTATTCCGGATTTAACTGCATAGTCTTGTTTGCGTTTATAAACTACCCTAAGTGGTGCAGTACGGTTTTCCTATTGCTATTAGTTTCGGAGATAATTGAGACTATATCGTTTTGCAGTCGTTTCGCACGGTCAAAAACGCTGAAAATTTGAAAAAAGGACATCATCGATGACAATAACTCCAAAACTAAAACAGCTATTCCGGATTTAACTGCATAGTCTTGTTTGCGTTTATAAACTACCCTAAGTGGTGCAGTACGGTTTTCCTATTGCTATTAGTTTCGGAGATAATTGAGACTATATCGTTTTGCAGTCGTTTCGCACTGTCAAAAACGCTGAAAATTTGACAAAAAGACACCATCGACAATAACTCCAAAACTAAAACAGCTATTCCGGATTTAACTGCATAGTCTTGTTTGCGTTTATAAACTACCCTAAGTGGTGCAGTACGGTTTTCCTATTGCTATTAGTTTCGGAGATAATTGAGACTATATCGTTTTGCAGTCGTTTCGCACGGTCAAAAACGCTGAAAATCTGCCAAAAAGACACCATCGACAATAACTCCAAAACTAAAACAGCTATTCCCGATTTAACTGCATAGTTTTGTTTGCGTTCATAAACTACCCTAAGTGGTGCAGTACGGTTTTTCTATTCCTATTAGTTTCGGAGATATTTGAGACGATAGGATTTTGTAGCCATTTGGCACGGTTAAAAACGCTAAAAATTTGCCAAAATGACACCATCGACAATAACTCCAAAACTAAAACAGCGATTCCGGATTTAAATGCATAGTCTTGTTTGCGTTTATAAACTACCCTAAGTGGTGCAGTACGGTTTTCCTATTGCTATTAGTTTCGGAGATAATTGAGACTATATCGTTTTGCAGTCGTTCCGCACGGTCAAAAACGCTGAAAATTTGCCGAAAAGACACCATCGACAATAACTCCAAAACTAAAACAGCTATTCCGGATTTAACTGCATAGTCTTGTTTGCGTTTATAAACTACCCTAAGTGGTGCAGTACGGTTTTCCTATTGCTCTTAGTTTCGGAGATATTTGAGACTATAGGATTTTGTAGCCATTTGGCACGGTGAAAAACGCTAAAAATTTTGCCAAAATGACACCATCGACAACAACTCCAAAACTAAGACAGCGATTCCGTATTTAACTGCATAGTCTTGTTTGCGTTTATAAACTACCCTAAGTGGTGCAGTACGGTTTTCCTATTGCTGTTAGTTTCGGAGAAAATTGAGACTATTTGGTTTTGCAGTCGTTTCGCACGGTCAAAAACGCTGAAAATTTGTCAAAAAGACACCATCGACAATAACTCCAAAACTAAAACAGGTATTCCGGATTTTACTGCATAGTCTTGTTTGCGTTTATAAACTACCCTAAGTGATGCAGTATGGTTTTTCTATTCCTATTAGTTTCGGAGATATTTGAGACTATAGGATTTTTTAGCCATTTGGCACGGTGAAAAACGCTAAAATTTGCCAAAATGACCCCATCGACAATAACTCCAAAACTAAAACAGCGATTCCGGATTTAAATGCATAGTCTTGTTTGCGTTTATAAACTACCCTAAGTGGTGCAGTACAGTTTTCCTATTGCTATTAGTTTCGGAGATAATTGAGACTATATCGTTTTGCAGTCGTTTCGCTCAGTCAAAAACGCTGAAAATTTGCCAAAAAGACACCATCGACAATAACTCCAAAACTAAAACAGCTATTCCGGATTTAACTGCATAGTCTTGTTTGCGTTTATAAACTACCCTAAGTGTTGCAGTACAGTTTTCCTATTGCTATTAGTTTCGGAGATAGTTGAGACCATATCGTTTTGCAGTCGTTTCGCACGGTCAAAAACGCTGAAAATTTGCCAAAAAGACACCATCGACAATAACTCCAAAACTCAAACAGCTATTTCGGATTTAACTGCATAGTCTTGTTTGCGTTTATAAACTTCCCTAAGTGGTGCAGTACGGTTTTCCTATTGCTATTAGTTTCGGAGAAAATTGAGACTATTTGGTTTTGCAGTCGTTTCGCACGGTCAAAAACGCTGAAAATTTGTAAAAAAGACACCATCGACAATACCTAAAAAACTAAAACAGCTATTCCGGATTTTACTGCATAGTCTTGTTTGCGTTTATAAACTACCCTAAGTGGTGCAGTACGGTTTTCCTATTGCTATTAGTTTCGGAGAAAATTGAGACTATTTGGTTTTGCAGTCGTTTCGCACGGTCAAAAACGCTGAAAATTTGTAAAAAAGACACCATCGACAATACCTAAAAAACTAAAACAGCTATTCCGTATTTTACTGCATAGTCTTGTTTGCGTTTATAAACTACCCTAAGTGATGCAGTATGGTTTTTCTATTCCTATTAGTTTCGGAGATATTTGAGACTATAGGATTTTGTAGCCATTTGGCACGGTGAAAAACGCCAAAATTTGCCAAAATGACCCCATCGACAATAACTCCAAAACTAAAACAGCGATTCCGGATTTAAATGCATAGTCTTGTTTGCGTTTATAAACTACCCTAAGTGGTGCAGTACAGTTTTCCTATTGCTATTAGTTTCGGAGATAATTGAGACTATATCGTTTTGCAGTCGTTTCGCTCAGTCAAAAACGCTGAAAATTTGCCAAAAAGACACCATCGACAATAACTCCAAAACTAAAACAGCTATTCCGGATTTAACTGCATAGTCTTGTTTGCGTTTATAAACTACCCTAAGTGTTGCAGTACAGTTTTCCTATTGCTATTAGTTTCGGAGATAGTTGAGACTATATCGTTTTGCAGTCGTTTCGCACGGTCAAAAACGCTGAAAATTTGCCAAAAAGACACCATCGACAATAACTCCAAAACTCAATCAGCTATTTCGGATTTAACTGCATAGTCTTGTTTGCGTTTATAAACTACCCTAAGTGGTGCAGTACGGTTTTCCTATTGCTATTAGTTTCGGAGATAATTGAGACTATGTCGTTTTGCAGTCGTTTCGCACGGTCAAAAACGCTGAAAATTTGCCAAAAAGACACCATCGACAATAACTCCAAAACTAAAACAGCTATTCCGGATTTAACTGCATAGTCTTGTTTGCGTTTATAAACTTCCCTAAGTGGTGCAGTACGGTTTTCCTATTGCTATTAGTTTCGGAGAAAATTGAGACTATTTGGTTTTGCAGTCGTTTCGCACGGTCAAAAACGCTGAAAATTTGTAAAAAAGACACCATCGACAATAACTCCAAAACTAAAACAGCTATTCCGGATTTTACTGCATAGTCTTGTTTGCGTTTATAAACTACCCTAAGTGATGCAGTATGGTTTTTCTATTCCTATTAGTTTCGGAGATATTTGAGACTATAGGATTTCGTATAAATTTGACACGGTGAAAAACGCTAAAAATTTGCCAAACTGACACCATCGACAATAACTCCAAAACTAAAACAGCGATTCCGGATTTAACTGCATAGTCTTGTTTGCGTTTATAAACTACCCTATGTGATGCAGTATGGTTTTTCTATTTGTACTAGTTTTAGAGATAATAGAGACTAAATGATATTGTAGCCATTTGGCACCGTCAAAAACACTAAAAATTTGCAAAAATTACACCATCGACAGTAACTTCAAAACTAAAACAACTATACCGGGCTTAACTACATAGTCTCGTTTTCGTTTATAAACTACCCTAAATAGTGCAGTACGGTTTTCCCATTGTTATTAGTTTTGCAGATAATTGAGACTCTATCGTTTTGAAGTCATTTTGCGCGGTGAATAACGCTGTGAATTTGCCAAAGAGACTCCATCGACAATAACTCCCAAACTAAAACAGCTATTCCGGATTTAACTACATAGTCTTGTTTGCATTTATAAACTACCCTAATTGATGCAGTATGGTTTTTCTATTCGTATTAGTTTTGGAGTTAATTGAGACTATATCGTTTTGAAATCGTTTCGCACGGTCAAAAACACTGAACATTTGTCAACGAGACACAATCGACAATAACTCCAAAACTAAAACAGCTATTACGGTTTTAACTACATAGTCTTGTTTGCGTTTGTAAACTACCCTAAGTGATGCAGTATGGTTTTTCTATTTGTACTAGTTTTGGAGATAATAGAGACTATATGATTTTGTAGCCATTTGGCACAGTGAAAAACGCTAAAAATTTGCCAAAAGGACACCATCGACAATAACGCCAAAACTAAAACAGCTATTCCGGATTTAACGACATAGTCTCGTTTGCGTTTATAAACTACCCTCATTAGTGCAGTACGGTTTTCCCATTGTTATTAGTTTTGCGGATAATTGAGACTATATCATTTTGAAGTCATTTCGCGCGGTGAATAACGCTGTAAATTTGCCAAAAAAACACCATCGACAATAACACCCAATCTAAAACAGCTATTCCGGTTTTAACTACATAGTCTTGTTTGCATTTATAAACTACCCTAATTGATGCAGTATGGTTTTTCTATTCGTATTAGTTTTGGAGTTAATTGAGACTATATCGTTTTGAAATCGTTTCGCACGGTCAAAAACACTGAACATTTGCCAAAGAGACACAATCGACAATAACTCCAAAACTAAAACAGCTATTCCGGATTTAACTAAATAGTCTCGTTTGCGCTAATAAACTACCCTAAGTGGTGCAGTACGGTTTTCCCATTGTTATTAGTTTTGCAGATAATTGAGACTATATCGTTTTGAAGTAATTTCGCACAGTGAAAAACGCTGAAATTTTGCCCAAAAGACACCATCCACAATATCTCGAAAACTAAAACAGCTATTCCGGATTTAACTACATAGCCTTGTTTGCGTTTATAAACTACCCTAAGTGATGCAGTATGGTTTTTCTATTCGTATTAGTTTCGGAGATAATAGAGACTATAGTATTTTGTAGCCTTTTGAAAGCACGGTCAAAAACGCTAAAAATTTGCAAAAATTACACCATCGACAATAACTCCAAAACTAAAACAGCTATTCCGGGATTAACTACATAGTCTCGGTTCCGTTTATAAACTACCCTAAGTAGTGCAATACGGTTTTCCTATTGCTATTAATTTTGGAGTTAATTTAGAATATATCGTTTTGAAGTCGTTTCGCACGGTCAAAAACGCTGAAAATTTGCCAAAAAGACACCATCGACAATAACTCCAAAACTAAAACAGGTATCCTGGACTTAACTACATAGTCTCGTTTGCGTTTATAAACTACCCTAAGTGGTTCAGTACGGTTTTCCTATAGCTATTAGTTTTGGAGTTAATTGAGACTATAGGATTTTGTAGCCATTTGGCACAGTCAAAAACGCTAAAATTTTGAAAAAACGACACCATCGACAATAACTCCAAAAATAAAACAGCTGTTCCGTATTGAACTACATAATCTTCTTTGCGTTTATAAACTACCCTAAGTGGTGCAGTGCGGTTTTCCTATTGTTATTAATTTTGGAGATAATTCAGACTATATCGTTTTGTAGTCATTTATCACGGTTAAAAACGCTGAAATTTTGCTAAAATGACACCATCGACAATAACTCCAAAACTAAAACAGCTATTCCGGACTTAACTACATAGTCTCATTTCCGTTTATAAACTACCCTAAGTGGTGCAGTACGGTTTTCCTATTGCTATTAGTTTTGGAGTTAATTTAGAATATATCGTTTTGAAGTCGTTTCACACAGTCAAAAACGCTGAAAATTTGCTAAAAAGACATAATCGACAATGACTCCCAAACTAAAACAGCTTTTCCGGATTTAACTACATAGTCTTGTTTGCGTTTCTAAATTACCCTAAGTGATGCAGAATACTTTTCTCTTCGTATTAGTTTCGGAGATAATAGAGACTTTAGGATTTTGTAGCCATTTGGCAAGGTGAAAAACGCTAAAAATTTGCCAAAACTACAATATCGACAATAACTCCAAAACTAAAACAGCTATTCCGTATTTAACTACATAGTCTTCTTTGCGTTTATAAACTACCCTAAGTGGTGCAGTACGGTTTTCTTAGTGTTATTAATTTTGGAGATAATTCAGACTATATCGTTTTGTAGTCATTTATCACGGTCAAAAACGCTGAAATTTTGCCGAAATAACTCCATCGACAATAACTATAAAACTAAAAAAGCTATTCCGCGTTTAACCACATAGTCTTGTTTACGTTTAAAAACTACCCTAAGAGGCGTAGCACGGTTTTCCTATTGCTATTAGGTTTGGAGATAATTGAGACTATATCAATTTGAAGTAATTTTGCACAGTGAAAAACGCTGAAAATTTGCCCAAAAGACACCATCCACAATAACTCGAAAACTAAAACAGCTATTCCGGATTTAACTTTATAGTCTTGTTTGCGTTTATAAACTACCCGAAGTGATGCAGTATGGTTTTTCTATTCGTATTAGTTTTGGAGTAAATTGAGACTATATCGTTTTGAAATCGTTTCGCACGGTCAAAAACACTGAACATTTGCCAAAGAGACACAATCGATTATTACTCTCAAACTAAAAGAGCTATTACGATTTTAACTACATAGTCTTGTTTGCGTTTGTAAACTACCCTAAGTGATGCAGTATGGTTTTTCTATTTGTACTAGTTTTGGAGATAATAGAGACTATATGATTTTGTAGCCATTTGGCACAGTGAAAAACGCTAAAAATTTGCCAAAAGGACACCATCGACAATAACTCCAAAACTAAAACAGCTATTCCGGATTTAACTACATAGTCTCGTTTGCGCTAATAAACTACCCTAAGTGGTGCAGTACGGTTTTCCCATTGCTATTAGTTTTGCAGATAATTGAGACTATAGGATTTTGTAGCCTTTTGAAAGCACGGTCGAAAACGCTAAAAATTTGCAAAAATTACGAAATCGACAATAACTCTAAAACTAAAACAGCTATTCCGGGCTTAACTACATAGTCTCGTTTCCGTTTATAAACTACCCTAAGTGGTGCAGTACGGTTTTCCGTTTGCTATTAGTTTTGGAGTTAATTTAGAATATATCGTTTTGAAGTCGTTTCACACAGTCAAAAACGCTGAAAATTTGCCAAAAAGACACCATCGACAATAACTCCAAAACTAAAACAAGTATCCTGGACTTAACTACATAGTCTCGTTTGCGTTTATAAACTACCCTAAGTGGTACAGTACGGTTTTCCTATTGCTATTAGTTTTGGAGTTAATTGAGACTATAGGATTTTGTAGCCATTTGGCACGGTCAAAAGAGCTAAAAACTTGAAAAAACGACACCATCGACAATAACTCCCAAACTAAAACAGCTATTCCGTATTTAACTACATAGTCTTGTTTGCGTTTATAAACTACCCTAAGTGGTGCAGTACGGCTTTCCTATTGTTATTAATTTTGGAGATAATTGAGACTATATCGTTTTTGTAGTCATTTATCACGGTCAAAAACGCTGACATTTTGCTGAAATAACACCATCGACAATAACTCCAAAACTAAAAAAGCTATTACGCGTTTAACCACATAGTCTTGTTTACGTTTAGAAACTACCCTAAGAGGTGTAGCACGGTTTTCCTATTGCTATTAGGTTTGGAGATAATTGAGACTATGTCGTTTTGTGTTCATTTTGCACGGTCAAAGATGCTGAAATTTTGCTAAAACGACACAATCGACAAAAACTCCCCAAAAAAAGCAGCTATTCCGAATTTAACTACATAGTCTTGTTTCCGTTTATAAACTGACCTGAGTGGTGCAGTACAGTTTTCCTATTAATGTTAGTTTTGGAGATAATTTAGACTATATCGTTTTGTAGTCATTTCGAACCGTCAGAAAAGCTTAAATTGTGCCAAAAAGACACCAAAACTCTGGTTTTACTTTTGGAAACGGATGTTTCGTTGTAGAGTTATTGTTGATGGTATCCTAAAGATACGATTGCAGATTTGTCAGTGAAGAATTACGATAGGACTGCGAAACTCGCACAGTTTATTCGCCTTTGGAAAGTAAACTTCTGGAATAGGTTGTTTCGTTGTGGAATTATTGTTGATTGTTTCCAAAAGTTACGATTGCCGTTTTGTCGTTGAAAACTGCAAAAGGACGGCAAAACTCGCACAGTTTATTCGCCTTTAAAAAGTGAACAAAACGGTGGTTTTATGTTTGGAATCGGGCGTTTCGTTTTGGAGTTAACGTGGATGGTATCAAAAAGATACAATTGCAGTTCTCGCAGTTTACTGGATAAATATTTGTGTTAGAGCAACGAAACTTGCGCAGCTTACGTAGTTTTGAAAGCAGAACAGAACAGTGTATTTTCTTTTGAAATCGAGCTTTTCGTTGTGGAGTTATTGTCGATGGCATCCAAAAGATACGATTGCAGTTTTGTCAATGAAAAATAAAGCGGAAGGACTGGGAAACTCGTACAGTTTATTTGCCCTTCAATAGTGAACAAAACGCTGGTTTTACTTTTGCAAACGCATGGTTCGTTGTAGAGTTATTGTTGATGGTATCCAAAAGATACGATTGCAGTTTTGTCGGCGAATAATTACGATAGGACTGCGAAACTCGCACAGTTTATTCGCCTTTGGAAAGTGAACAAAATAACGGTTTTACTTCGGAATAGGTTGTTTCGTTGTGGAATAATTGTTGATGGTTTCTAAAAGTTACGATTGCAGTTTTGTCGCTGAAAACTGCAATAGGACGGCGAAACACGAACAGTTTATTCGCCTTTCAAAAGAGAACAAAACGGTGGTTTAACGTTTAGAATCGGGTGTATCGGTGTGGAGTTATTGTTGTTTGGTTTTCAAAACATACAATTGCAGTTCTGTCGGTGAAAAATTGTGGTACGACTGCGAATATCGCACATTTATTTCGCCTTTGGAAAGTGAACAAAACGGTAGGTGTACTTCTGGAATCGGATGTTTCGTTGTGGATGTAATGGTGATGGTTTCCAAAAGATACGATTACAGTTTTGTCCCTGAAAAACTGCGGTAGGACTGCGTAACTCGCACAGCTTTTTCGCCTTTAAAAAGTGAACAAAACGGTGGTTTTATCTTTGGAATCGAGCGTTTCGTTTTGGAGTTAACGTGGATGGTATCAAAAAGATACAATTGCAGTTCTGGCAGTGAACAGTCGCGTTAGGACAACGAAACTTGCACAGATTACTTGCTTTGAAAAGTGAATAAAACGGTGGTTTTACTTTTGGAATGGGATTTTCGTTCTGGAGTTATTGTCGATGGTATACAAATGATACGATTGCAGTTTACTGGATAAATATTTGTGTTAGAGCAAAGAAACTTGCGCAGCTTACGTAGTTTTGAAAGCAGAACAGAGCAGTGTATTTTCGTTTGAAATCGAGCTTTTCGTTGTGGAGTTATTGTCGATGGCATCCAAAAGATACGATTGCAGTTTTGTCAATGAAAAATAAAGCGGAAGGACTAGGATACTCGTACAGTTTATTTGCCCTTCAATAGTGAACAAAACGCTGGTTTTACTTTTGCAAACGCATGGTTCGTTGTAGAAATATTGTTGATGGTATCCAAAAGGTACGATTGCAGTTTTGTCGGTGAATAATTACGATAGAACTACGAACCTCGCACAGCTTATTCGGCTTTGGAAAGTGAACAAAATTGCGGTTTTACTTCTGGAATAGGTTGTTTCGTTGTGGAATAATTGTTGATGGTTTCCAAAAGTTACGATTGCAGTTTTGTCGCGGAAAACTGCAATAGGACGGCGAAACTCGCACAGCTTTTTTGCCTTTAAAAAGTGAACAAAACGGTGGTTTTATGTTTGGAATCCGGCGTTTTGTTTTGTAGTTAAAGTGGATGGTATCAAAATGATACAATTGCAGTTCTCGCAGTGAATAATCGCGTTAGGACAACGAAACTTGCACAGTTTATTTGCTTTGAAAAGTGAACAAAACGGTGGTTTTACTTTTGGAATGGGATTTTCGATCTGGAGTTATTGTCGATGGTATCCAAAAGATACGGTTGCAGTTTACTGTATAAATATATGTGTTAGAGCAACGAAACTTGCGCAGCTTAAGTAGTTTTGAAAGCAGAACAAAACAGTGCATTTTTTTTAAATCGAGCTTTTCATTGTGGAGTTATTGTCGATGGCATCCAAAAGATACGATTGCAGTTTTGTCATTGAAAAAAAAGCGGTAGAACTGAAAAAAACACTTACAGTTTATTTGAATTTGAATAGTGAACAAAACGCTGGTTTTACTTTTGCAAACGGATGTTTCGTTGTAGAGTTGTTGTTGATGGTATCCAAAAGATACGATTGACATTTTGTCAGTGAAGAATTACGATAGGACTGCGAAACTCGCACAGTTTATTCGCCTTTGGAAAGTAAACAAAATTGTGGTTTTACTTCTGGAATAGGTTGTTTTGTTGTATAGTAATTGTTGATGGTTTACAAAAGTTACGATTGCAGTTTTGTCGCTGAAAACTGCAATAGGACGGCGAAACTCGCACAGTTTATTCTCCTTTCAAAAGAGAACAAAACGGTGGTTTAACGTTTAGAATCGGGTGTATCTGTGTGGAGTTATTGTTGTTGGTTTTCAAAACATACAATTGCAGTTCTGTCGGTGAAAAATTGCGGTAGGACTGCGAAAATCGCACAGTTAATTCGCCTTTGGAAAGTGAACAAAACGGTGGGTGTACTTCTGGAATCAGATGTTTCGTTGTAATGTAATGGTGATGGTTTCCAAAAGATACGATTACAGTTTTGTCGGTGAAAAACTGCGGTAGGACTGCGAAACTGGCACAGCTTTTTCGCCTTTAAAAAGTGAACAAAACGGTGGTTTTACTTTTGGAATGGGATTTTTCGTTCTGGAGTTATTGTCGATGGTATACAAAAGATACGATTGCAGTTTACTGGATAATAAATTGTGTTAGAGCAACGAAACTTGCGCAGCTTACGTAGTTTTGAAAGCAGAACAAACATTATATTTTCTTTTGAAATCGAGGTTTTCGTTGTGGAGCTATTGTTGATGGCATCCAAAAGATACGATTGTAGTTTTGTCAATGAAATAAAAAGCGGTAGGACAGGGTAACTCGTACAGTTTATTTGCCTTTGAATAGTGACCAAAACGCTGGTTTTACTTTTGCAAACGGATGTTTCGTTGTAGAGTTATTGTTGATGGTATCTAAAAGATACGATTGCAGTTTTGTCGGTGAAAAATTGCGATAGGACTGCGAAACTCGCACAGTTTATTCGCCTTTGGAAAGTGAACAAAATTGTGGTTTTACTTTTGGAATGGGATTTTCGTTCTGGAGTTATTGTCGATGGTATCCAAAAGATACGATTGCCGTTTACTGGATAAATATTTGTGTTAGTGTAACGAAACTTGCGCAGCTTACGTAGTTTGAAAGCAGAACAAACAGTGTATTTTCTTTTGAAATCGAATTTTCGTTGTGGAGTTAATGTCGATGGCATCCAAAAGATACGATTGCAGTTTTGTCAATGAAAAATAAAGCGGAAGGAGTGGGAAACTCGTACAGTTTATTTGACCTTCAATAGTGAACAAAACGTTGGTTTTACTTTTGCAAACGCATGGTTCGTTGTAGAGTTATTGTTGATGGTATCCAAAAGATACGATTGCAGTTTTGTCGGTGAAGAATTACGATAGGACTGCGAAACTCGCACAGTTTATTCGCCTTTGGAAAGTGAACAAAATTACGGTTTTACTTGTGGAATAGGTTGTTTCGTTGTGGAGTAATTCTTGATGGTTTCCAAAAGTTACGATTGCAGTTTTGTTGCTGAAAACTGCAATAGGACTGCGACAATCGCACAGCTTTTTCGCTTTTAAAAAGTGAACAAAACGGTGGTTTTATCTTTGGAATAGAGCGTTTCGTTTTGGTCTTAACGTGGATGGTGTCAAAAAGATACAATTGCAGTTCTCGCAGTGAATAGTCGCGTTAGGACAACGAAACGTGCACAGTTTATTTGCTTTGAAAAGGAACAAAACGGTGGTTTTACTTTTGGAATGGGATCTTTGTCGATGGTATCCAAAAGATACCATTCTGGAGTTATTGTCGATGGTATCCAAAAGATACGATTGCAGTTTACTGAATAAATAAATAAATTGTGGTTTTACTTCTGGAATAGGTTGTTTCGTTGTGGAGTAATTGTTGATGGTTTCCAAAAGTTACGATTGCAGTTTTGTCGCTGAAAACTGCAATAGGACGGCGAGACTTGCACAGTTTATTCGCCTTTCAAAAGAGAACAAAACGGTGGTTTAACGTTTAGAATCGGGTGTATCGGTGTGGAGTTATTGTTGTTGGTTTTCAAAACATACAATTGCAGTTCTGTCGGTGAAAAATTGCTGTAGGACGGCGAAAATCGCACAGTTAATTCGCCTTTGGAAAGTGAACAAAACGGTGGGTGTACTTCTAGGATCAGATGTTTCGTTGTCGATGTAATGGTGATGGTTTCCAAAAGATACGATTACAGTTTTTTTCGGTGAAAAACTGCGGTAGGACTGCGAAACTCGCAAAGCTTTTTCGCCTTTAAAAAGTGAACAAAACGGTGGTTTTATCTTTGGAATCGAGCGTTTCGTTTTGGAGGGAACGTGGATGGTATCAAAAAGATACGATTGCAGTTCTCGCAGTGAATAATCACGTTAAGACAACGCAACTTGCACAGTTTATTTGCTTTGAAAAGTGAACAAAACGGTGGTTTTACTTTTGGAATGGGATTTTCGTTCTGGAGTTATTGTCGATGGTATCCAAAAGATACGATTGCAGTTTACTGGATAAATATTTGTGTTAGAGCAACGAAACTTGCGCAGCTTACGTAGTTTTGAAAGCAGAACAGAACAGTGTATTTTCTTTTGAAATCGAATTTTCGTTGTGGAGTTATTGTCGACGGCATCCAAAAGATACGATTGCAGTTTTGTCAATGAAAAGTAAAGCGGAAGGAGTGGGAAACTCGTACAGTTTATTTGCCCTTCAATAGTGAACAAAACGCTGGTTTTACTTTTGCAAACGCATTGTTCGTTGTAGAGTTATTGTTGATGGTATCCAAAAGACACGATTGCAGTTTTGTCGGTGAAGAATTCCGATAGGACTGCGAAACTCGCAGAGTTTATTCGCCTTTGGAAAGTGAACAAAATTGCGGTTTTACTTCTGGAATAGGTTGTTTCGTTGCGGAATAATTGTTGATGGTTTCCAAAAGCTACGATTGCAGTTTTGTCGCTGAAAACTGCAATAGGACGGCGAAACTCGCACAGCTTTTTCGCGTTTAAAAAGTGAACAAAACGGTGGTTTTATTTTGGAATCGAGCATTTCGTTTTGGAGTTAACGGGGATGGTATCAAAAAGATACGATTGCAGTTCTCGCAGTGAATAATCACGTTAGGACAACGAAACTTGCACAGTTTATTCGTCTTTAAAAGGTGAACAAAAAGGGTGGTTTTATGTTTGGAATCGAGCGTTTCGTTTTGGAGTTAACGTGGATGGTATAAAAAAGATACGATTGCAGTTCTCGCAGTGAATAATCACGTTAAGACACCGAAACTTGCACAGTTTATTTGCTTTGAAAAGTGAACAAAACGGTATTTTTACTTTTGGAATGGGATTTTCGGTCTGGAGTTATGGTCAATGTTATCCAGAAGATACGATTGCAGTTTACTGGATAATTTATTGTGTTAGAGCAACGAAACTTGCGCAGCTTACGTAGTTTTGAAAGCAGAACAAAACAGTGTATTTTCTTTTAAAATCGAGCTTTTCATTGTGGATTTATTGTCGATGGCATCCAAACGATACGATTGCAGTTTTGTCAATGAAAAAAAAAGCGGTAGGACTGGAAAACACGTACAGTTTATTTGTCTTTGAATAGTGAACAAAACGCTGGTTTTACTTTTGCAAACGGATGTTTCGTTGTAGAGTTATTGTTGATGGTATCCAAAAGATACGATTGCAGTTTTGTCAGTGAAGAATTACGATAGGACTGCGAAACTCACACAGCTTATTCGCCTTTGGAAAGTGAACAAAATTGTGGTTTTACTTCTGGAATAGGTTGTTTCGTTGTGGAGTAATTGTTGATGGTTTCCAAAAGTTACGATTGCAATTTTGTCGCTGAAAACTGCAATAGGAAGGCGAAACTCGCACAGTTTATTCGCCTTTCAAAAGAGAACAAAACTGTGGTTTAACGTTTAGAATCGGGTGAATCGCTGTGGAGTTATTGTTGTTGGTTTTCAAAACATACAATTGCAGTTCTGTCGGTGAAAAATTGCTGTAGGACTGCGAAAATCGCACAGTTAATTCGCCTTTGGAAAGTGAACAAAACGGTGGGTGTACTTCTAGAATCAGATGTTTCGTTGTGGATGAACAAAACGGTATCTTTTGGAAACGGTGATGGTTTCCAAAAGATACGATTACAGTTTTTTCGGTGAAAAACTGCGGTAGGACTGCGAAACTCGCACAGCTTTTTCGCCTTTAAAAAGTGAACAAAACGGTGGTTTTATCTTTGGAATCGAGCGTTTCCTTTTGGAGTTAACGTGGATGGTATAAAAAAGATACGATTGCAGTTCTCGCAGTGAATAATCACGTTAATACAACGAAACTTGCACAGTTTATTTGCTTTGAAAAGTGAACAAAACGGAGGTTTTACTTTTGGAATGGGATTTTCGGTCTGGAGTTATTGTCGATTATATCCAAAAGATACGATTGCAATTTACTGGATAAATATTTGTGTTATAGCAAAGAAACTTGCGCAGCTTACGTAGTTTTGAAAGCAGAACAGAACGGTGTATTTTCTTTTGAAATCGAGCTTTTTGTTGTGGAGTTATTGTCGATGGCATCCAAAAGATACGATTGCAGTTTTGTCAATAAAAAATAAAGCGGAAGGACTGGGAAACTCGTACAGTTTATTTGCTCTTCAATAGTGAACAAAACGCTGGTTTTACTTTAGCAAACGCATATTTCGTTGTAGAGTTATTGTTGATGGTATCCAAAAGACACGATTGCAGTTTTGTCGGTGAAGAATTACGATAGGACTGCGAAACTCGCAGAGTTTATTCGCCTTTGGAAAGTGAACAAAATTGCGGTTTTACTTCTGGAATAGGTTGTTTCGTTGCGGAATAATTGTTGATGGTTTCCAAAAGTTACGATTGCAGTTTTGTCGCTGAAAACCGCAATAGGACGGCGAAACTCGCACAGTTTATTCGACTTTAAAAAGTGAACAAAACGGTGGTTTTATGTTTGGAATCGGGCGTTACTTTTTGGAGTTAACGTGGATGGTATCAAAATGATATAATTGCAGTTCTCGCAGTGAATAATCGCGTTAGGACAACGAAACTTGCACAGTTTATTTCCTTTGAAAAGTGAACAAAACGGTGGTTTTACTTTTGGAATGGGATTTTTGTTCTGGAGTTATTGTCGATGGTATCCAAAAGATACGATTGCAGTTTACTGGATAAATATTTGCGTTAGAGCAACGAAACTTGCGCAGCTTACGTAGTTTTGAAAGCAGAACAAAACAGTGTATTTTCTTTTGAAATCGAGCTTATCGTTGTGGAGTTATTGTCGATGGCATCCAAAAGATACGATTGCAGTTTTGTCTATGAAAAAAAAAGCGGTAGGACTGGGAATCTCGTACAGTTTATTTGCCTTTGAATAGTGAACAAAACGCTGGTTTTACTTTTGCAAACGGATGTTTCGTTGTAGAGTTATTGTTGATGGTATCCAAAAGATACGATTGCAGTTTTGTCGGTGAAGAATTACGATTGGACAGCGAAACTCGCACAGTTTATTCGCCTTTGGAAAGTAAACAAAATTGTGGTTTTACTTCTGGAATAGGTTGTTTCGTTGTGGAGTAATTGTTGATGGTTTCCAAAAGTTACGACTGCAGTTTTGTCGCTGAAAACTGCAATAGGACGGCGAAACTCGCAAAGTTTATTCGCCTTTCAAAAGAGAACAAAACGGTGGATTAACGTTTAGAATCGGGTGTATCGGTGTGGAGTTATTGTTGTTGGTTTTCAAAACATACAATTGCAGTTCTATCGGTGAAAAATTGCGGTAGGACTGCGAAAATCGCACAGTTGATTCGCCTTTGGAAAGTGAACAAAAGGGTGGATGTACTTCTGGAATCAGATGTTTTGTTGTGGATGTAATGGTGATGGTTTCCAAAAGATACGAATACAGTTTTGTCGGTGAAAAACTGCGGTAGGACTGCGAAACTCGCACAGCTTTTTCGCCTTTACAAAGGGAACAAAACGGTGGTTTTATCTTTGGAATCGAGCTTTTCGTTTTGGAGTTAACGTGGATGGTATCAAAAAGATACGATTGCAGTTCTCGCAGTGAATAATCACGTTAAGACAACGCAACTTGGACAGTTCATTCGCTTTGAAAAGTGAACAAAACGGTGGTTTTACTTTTGGAATGGGATTTTTCGTTCTGGAGTTATTGTCGATAGTATCCAAATGATACGATTGCAGTTTACTGGATAATTTATTGTGTTAGAGCAACGAAACTTGCGCAGGTTACGTAGTTTTGAAAGCAGAACAAAACAGTGTATTTTCTTTTGAAATCGAGCTTTTCGTTGTGGAGTTATTGTCGATGGCATCCAAAAGATACGATTGCAGTTTTGTCAATGAAAACAAAAGCGGTAGGACTGGGAAACTCGTACAGTTTATTTGCCTTTGAATAGTGAACAAAACGCTGGTTTTACTTTTGCAAACGGATGTTTCGTTGTAGAGTTATTGTTGATGGTATCCAAAAGATACGATTGCAGTTTTGTCGCTGAAGAATTACGATTGGACTGCGAAACTCGCACAGTTTAGTCGCCTTTGGAAAGTAAACAAAATTGTGGTTTTACTTCTGGAATAGGTTGTTTTGTTGTGGAGTAATTGTTGATTATTTCCAAAAGTTACGATTGCAGTTTTGTCGCTGAAAACTGCAATAGGACGGCGAAACTCGCAAAGTTTATTCGCCTTTCAAAAGAGAACAAAACGGTGGTTTAACGTTTAGAATCGGGTGTATCGGTGTGGAGTTATTGTTGTTGGTTTTCAAAACATACAATTGCAGTTCTATCGGTGAAAAATTGCGGTAGGACTGCGAAAATCGCACAGTTGATTCGCCTTTGGAAAGTGAACAAAAGGGTTAATGTACTTCTGGAATCAGATGTTTCGTTGTGGAAGTAATGGTGATGGTTTCCAAAAGGTACGATTACAGTTTTGTCGGTGAAAAACTGCGGTAGGACTGCGAAACTCGCACAGCTTTTTCGCCTTTACAAAGGGAACAAAACGGTGGTTTTACTTTTGCAAACGGATGTTTCGTTGTAGAGTTATTGTTGATGGTATCCAAAAGATACGATTGCATTTTTGTCGGTGAAGAATTACGATAGGACTGCGAAACTCGCACAGTTTATTCGCCTTTGGAAAGTAAACAAAATTGTGGTTTTACTTCTGGAATAGGTTGTTTCGTTGTGAAGTAATTGTTGATGGTTTCCAAAAGCTACGATTGCAGTATTGTCGCTGAAAACTAAAATAGAACGGCGAAACTCGCACAGTTTATTCGCCTTTGGGAAGTGAACAATACGGTGGGTGTACTTCTGGAATCAGATGTTTCGTTGTGCAAGTAATGGAGATGGTTTCCAAAAGATACGATTACAGCTTTGTCGGTGAAAACTTCGGTAGGACTGCGAAACTCGCACAGCATTTTCGCCTTTAAAAAGTGAACAAAACGCTGGTTTTATCTTTGGAATCGAGCGTTTCGTTTTGCAGTAAACGTGGATGGTATCAAAAAGATACGATTGCAGTTCTCGCAGTG
Organism: Macrothele yani; assembly: GCA_039090855.1. NCBI lineage: Eukaryota > Metazoa > Arthropoda > Arachnida > Araneae > Macrothelidae > Macrothele > Macrothele yani. The sequence continues at coordinate 56,867,327 of CM076992.1, read as the reverse complement.
AATAATCACGTTAAGAAAACGCAACTTGCACAGTTTATTCGCTTTGAAAAGTGAACAAAACGGTGGTTTTACTTTTGGAATGGGATTTTTCGTTCTGGAGTTATTGTCGATGGTATCCAAATGATACGATTGCAGTTTACTGGATAATTTATTGTGTTAGAGCAACGAAACTTGCGCAGCTTACGTAGTTTTGAAAGCAGAACAAAACAGTGTATTTTCTTTTGAAATCGAGCTTTTCGTTGTGGAGTTATTGTCGATGGCATCCAAAAGATACGATTGCAGTTTTGTCAATGAAAACAAAAGCGGTAGGACTAGGAAACTCGTACAGTTTATTTGCCTTTGAATAGTGAACAAAACGCTGGTTTTACTTTTGCAAACGGATGTTTTGTTGTAGAGTTATTGTTGATGGTATCCAAAAGATATGATTGCAGTTTTGTCGGTGTGAAGAATTACGATAGGACTGCGAAACTCGCACAGTTTATTCGCCTTTGGAAAGTAAACAAAATTGTGGTTTTACTTCTGGAATAGGTTGTTTCGTTGTGGAGTAATTGTTGATGGTTTCCAAAAGTTACGATTGCAGTTTTGTCGCGGAAAACTGCAATAGGTTGGCGAAACTCGCACAGTTTATTCGCCTTTCAAAATAGAACAAAACGGTTTGGTTTTATGTTTAGAATCGGGTGTATCGGTGTGGAGTTACTGTTGTTGGTTTTCAAAACATACAATTGCAGTTCTGTCGGTGAAAAATTGCGGTAGGACTGCGAAACTCGCACAGCTTTTTCGCCTTTAAAAAGAGAACAAAAGGGTTAATGTACTTCTGGAATCAGATGTTTCGTTGTGGATGTAATGGTGATGGTTTCCAAAAGGTACGATTACAGTTTTGTCGGTGAAAAACTGCGGTGGGACTGCGAAACTCGCACAGCTTTTTCGCCTTTACAAAGGGAACAAAACGGTGGTTTTATCTTTGGAATCGAGCGTTTCGTTTTGGAGTTAACGTGGATGGTATCAAAAAGATACGATTGCAGTTCTCGCAGTGAATAATCACGTTAAGACAACGCAACTTGCACAGTTTATTTGCCTTTGAATAGTGAACAAAACGCTGGTTTTACTTTTGCAAACGGATGTTTCGTTGTAGAGTTATTGTTGATGGTATCCAAAAGATACGATTGCATTTTTGTCGGTGAAGAATTACGATAGGACTGCGAAACTCGCACAGTTTATTCGCCTTTGGAAAGTAAACAAAATTGTGGTTTTACTTCTGGAATAGGTTGTTTCGTTGTGAAGTAATTGTTGATGGTTTCCAAAAGCTACGATTGCAGTATTATCGCTGAAAACTAAAATAGAACGGCGAAACTCGCACAGTTTATTCGCCTTTGGGAAGTGAACAATACGGTGGGTGTACTTCTGGAATCAGATGTTTCGTTGTGCAAGTAATGGAGATGGTTTCCAAAAGATACGATTACAGCTTTGTCGGTGAAAACTGCGGTAGGACTGCGAAACTCGCACAGCATTTTCGCCTTTAAAAAGTGAACAAAACGCTGGTTTTATCTTTGGAATCAAGCGTTTCGTTTTGCAGTAAACGTGGATGGTATCAAAAAGATACGATTGCAGTTCTCGCAGTGAATAATCACGTTAAGAAAACGCAACTTGCACAGTTTATTCGCTTTGAAAAGTGAACAAAACGGTGGTTTTACTTTTGGAATGGGATTTTTCGTTCTGGAGTTATTGTCGATGGTATCCAAATGATACGATTGCAGTTTACTGGATAATTTATTGTGTTAGAGCAACGAAACTTGCGCAGCTTACGTAGTTTTGAAAGCAGAACAAAACAGTGTATTTTCTTTTGAAATCGAGCTTTTCGTTGTGGAGTTATTGTCGATGGCATCCAAAAGATACGATTGCAGTTTTGTCAATGAAAACAAAAGCGGTAGGACTAGGAAACTCGTACAGTTTATTTGCCTTTGAATAGTGAACAAAACGCTGGTTTTACTTTTGCAAACGGATGTTTCGTTGTAGAGTTATTGTTGATGGTATCCAAAAGACATGATTGCAGTTTTGTCGGTGTGAAGAATTACGATAGGACTGCGAAACTCGCACAGTTTATTCGCCTTTGGAAAGTAAACAAAATTGTGGTTTTACTTCTGGAATAGGTTGTTTCGTTGTGGAGTAATTGTTGATAGTTTCCAAAAGTTACGATTGCAGTTTTGTCGCGGAAAACTGCAATAGGTTGGCGAAACTCGCACAGTTTATTCGCCTTTCAAAATAGAACAAAACGGTTTTTTTATGTTTAGAATCGGGTGTATCGGTGTGGAGTTACTGTTGTTGGTTTTCAAAACATACAATTGCAGTTCTGTCGGTGAAAAATTGCGGTAGGACTGCGAAACTCGCACAGCTTTTTCGCCTTTAAAAAGTGAACAAAACGGTGGTTTTATTTTGGAATCGAGCGTTTCGTTTTGGAGTTAACATGGATGGTATCAAAAAGATACGATTGCAGTTCTCGCAGTGAATAATCACGTTAGGACAACGAAACTTGCGCAGTTTATTTGCTTTGAAAAGTGAACAAATTGGTGGTTTTACTTTTGAAATGGGGTTTTTCGTTCTGGAGTTATTGTCGATGGTATCCGAAAGATACGATTGCTGTTTACTGGATAAATAGTTGTGTTAGAGCAACGAAACTTGCGCAGCTTACGTAGTTTTGAAAGCAGAACAAAACAGTGAATTTTCTTTTGAAATCGAGCTTTTCGTTGTGAAGTTATTGTCGATGGCATCCAAAAAATACGATTGCAGTTTTGTCAATGAAAAAAAAAGCGGTAGGACTGGGAAACTGGTACAGTTTATTTGCCTTTGAATAGTGAACAAAACGCTGGTTTTACTTTTGCAGACGAATGTTTCGTTGTAGAGTTATTATTGATGGTATCCAAAAGATACGATTGCAGTTTTGTCGGTGAAAAATTACGATAGGACTGCGAAACTCGCACAGTTTATTCGAATTTGGAAAGTAAACAAAATTGTGGTTTTGCTTCTGGAATAGTTTGTTTCGTTGTGGAGCAATTGTTGATGGTTTCCAAAAATTACGATTGCAGTTTTGTCGCTGAAAACTGCAATAGGACCGCGAAACTCGCACAGTTTATTTGCCTTTCAAAAGAGAACAAAACGGTGGCTTAACGTTTAGATTCGGGTGTATCGGTGTGGAGTTATTGTTGTTGGTTTTCAAAATATACAATTGCAGTTCTGTCGGTTAAAAATTGCGGTAGGACAGCGAAAATCGCACAGTTATTTCGCTTTTGGAAAGTGAACAAAACGGTGGGTGTACTTCTGGAATCAGATGTTTTGTTGTAGATGTAATGGTGATGGTTTCCAAACGATACGATTAGAGTTTTGTCGGTGAAAAATTGCGGTAGGACTGCGAAACTCGCAGAGCTTATTCGTCTTTAAAAAGAGAACAAAACAGTGGTTTTATTTTGGAATCGAGCGTTTCGTTTTGGAGTTAACGTGGATGGTATCATAAAGATACGATTGCAGTTCTCGCAGAGAATTATCACGTTAGGAGAACGAAACTTGCACAGTTTATTTATTTTCAAAAGTGAACAAAACGGTGGTTTTACTTTTGAAATGGGATTTTTCGTTCTGGAGTTATTGTCGATGGTATCCAAAAGATACGATTGCTGTTTACTGGATAAATAATTGTGTTAAAGCAACGAAACTTGCGCAGCTTACGTAGTTTTGAAAGCAGAACAAAACAGTGTATTTTCTTTTGAAATCGAGCTTTTCGTTGTGGAGTTATTGTCGATGGCATCCAAAAAATACGATTGCAGTTTTGTCAATGAAAAAAAAAGCGGTAGGACTGGGAAACTCGTACAGTTTATTTGCCTTTGAATAGTGAACAAAACGCTGGTTTTACTTTTGCAAACGAATGTTTCGTTGTAGAGTTATTATTGATGGTATCCAAAAGATACGATTGCAGTTTTGTCGGTGAAAAATTACGATAGGACTGCGAAACTCGCACAGTTTATTCGCCTTTGGAAAGTAAACAAAATTGTGGTTTTACTTCTGGAATAGTTTGTTTCGTTGTGGAGCAATTGTTGATGGTTTCCAAAAATTACGATTGCAGTTTTGTCGCTGAAAACTGAAATAGGACGGCGAAACTCGCACAGTTTATTTGCCTTTCAAAAGAGAACAAAACGGTGGTTTAACGTTTAGATTCGGGTGTATCGGTGTGGAGTTATTGTTGTTGGTTTTCAAAATATACAATTGCAGTTCTGTCGGTTAAAAATTGCGGTAGGACAGCGAAAATCGCACAGTTATTTCGCTTTTGGAAAGTGAACAAAACGGTGGGTGTACTTCTGGAATCAGATGTTTTGTTGTAGATGCAATGGTGATGGTTTCCAAACGATACGATTACAGTTTTGTCGGTGAAAAATTGCGGTAGGACTGCGAAACTCGCACAGCTTATTCGTCTTTAAAAAGAGAACAAAACGGTGGTTTTATTTTGGAATCGAGTGTTTCGTTTTGGAGTTAACGTGGATGGTATCAAAAAGATACGATTGCAGTTCTCGCAGAGAATTATCACGTTAGGAGAACGAAACTTGCACAGTTTATTTGCTTTGAAAAGTGAACAAAACGGTGGTTTTACTTTTGAAATGGGATTTTTCGTTCTGGAGTTATTGTCGATGGTATCCAAAAGATACGATTGCAGTTTACTGGATACTTTATTCTGTTAGAGCAACGAAACTTGCGCAGCTTACGTAGTTTTGAAAGCAGAACAAAACAGTGAATTTTCTTTTGAAATCGAGCTTTTCGTTGTGGAGTTATTGTCGATGGCATCCAAAAAATACGATTGCAGTTTTGTCAATGAAAAAAGCGGTAGGACTGGGAAACTCGTACAGTTTATTTGCCTTTGAATAGTGAACAAAACGCTCGTTTTACTTTTGCAAACGAATGTTTCGTTGTAGAGTTATTATTGATGGTATCCAAAAGATACGATTGCAGTTTTGTCGGTGAAAAACTACGATAGGACTGCGAAACTCGCACAGTTTATTCGCCTTTGGAAAGTAAACAAAATTGTGGTTTTACTTCTGGAATAGTTTGTTTCGTTGTGGAGCAATTGTTGATGGTTTCCAAAAATTACGATTGCAGTTTTGTCGCTGAAAACTGAAATAGGACGGCGAAACTCGCACAGTTTATTTGCCTTTCAAAAGAGAACAAAACGGTGGTTTAACGTTTAGATTCGAGTGTATCGGTGTGGAGTTATTGTTGTTGGTTTTCAAAATATACAATTGCAGTTCTGTCGGTTAAAAATTGCGGTAGGACAGCGAAAATCGCACAGTTATTTTGCTTTTGGAAAGTGAACAAAACGGTGGGTGTACTTCTGGAATCAGATGTTTTGTTGTAGATGAAATGGTGATGGTTTCCAAACGATACGATTACAGTTTTGTCGGTGAAAAATTGCGGTAGGACTGCGAAACTCGCACAGCTTATTCGTCTTTAGAAAGAGAACAAAACGGTGGTTTTATTTTGGAATCGAGCGTTTCGTTTTGGAGTTAACGGGGATGGTATCAAAAAGATACGATTGCAGTTCTCGCAGAGAACTATCACGTTAGGAGAACGAAACTTGCACAGTTTATTTGCTTTGAAAAGTGAACAAAACGGTGGTTTTACTTTTGAAATGGGATTTTTCGTTCTGGAGTTATTGTCGATGGTATCCAACAGATACGATTGCAGTTTACTGGATAATTTATTCTGTTAGAGCAACGAAACTTGCGCAGCTTACGTAGTTTTGAAAGCAGAACAAAACAGTGAATTTTCTTTTGAAATCGAGCTTTTCGTTGTGGAGTTATTGTCGATGGCATCCAAAAAATACGATTGCAGTTTTGTCTATGAAAAAAAAAGCGGTAGGACTGGGAAATTCGTACATTTTATATGCTTTTGAATAGTGAACAAAACGCTAGTTTTACTTTTGCAAACGGATGTTTCATTGTTGAGTTATTGTTGATGGTATCCAAAAGATACGATTGCAGTTTTGTCGGTGAAGAATTACGATAGGACTGCGAAACTCGCACAGTTTATTCGCTTTTGGAAAGTAAACAAAATTGTGGTTTTACTTCTGGAATAGTTTGTTTCGTTGTGGAGCAATTGTTGATGGTTTCCAAAAATTACGATTGCAGTTTTGTCGCTGAAAACTGAAATAGGACGGCGAAACTCGCGCAGTTTATTTGCCTTTCAAAAGAGAACAAAACGGTGGTTTAACGTTTAGATTCGGGTGTATCGGTGTGGAGTTATTGTTGTTGGTTTTCAAAATATACAATTGCAGTTCTGTCGGTTAAAAATTGCGGTAGGACAGCGAAAATCGCACAGTTATTTCGCTTTTGGAAAGTGAACAAAACGGTGGGTGTACTTCTGGAATCAGATGTTTTGTTGTAGATGTAATGGTGATGGTTTCCAAACGATACGATTAGAGTTTTGTCGGTGAAAAATTGCGGTAGGACTGCGAAACTCGCAGAGCTTATTCGTCTTTAAAAAGAGAACAAAACAGTGGTTTTATTTTGGAATCGAGCGTTTCGTTTTGGAGTTAACGTGGATGGTATCATAAAGATACGATTGCAGTTCTCGCAGAGAATTATCACGTTAGGAGAACGAAACTTGCACAGTTTATTTATTTTCAAAAGTGAACAAAACGGTGGTTTTACTTTTGAAATGGGATTTTTCGTTCTGGAGTTATTGTCGATGGTATCCAAAAGATACGATTGCTGTTTACTGGATAAATAATTGTGTTAGAGCAACGAAACTTGCGCAGCTTACGTAGTTTTGAAAGCAGAACAAAACAGTGTATTTTCTTTTGAAATCGAGCTTTTCGTTGTGGAGTTATTGTCGATGGCATCCAAAAAATACCATTGCAGTTTTGTCAATGAAAAAAAAGCGGTAGGACTGGGAAACTCGTACAGTTTATTTGCCTTTGAATAGTGAACAAAACGCTGGTTTTACTTTTGCAAACGAATGTTTCGTTGTAGAGTTATTATTGATGGTATCCAAAAGATACGATTGCAGTTTTGTCGGTGAAAAATTACGATAGGACTGCGAAACTCGCACAGTTTATTCGCCTTTGGAAAGTAAACAAAATTGTGGTTTTACTTCTGGAATAGTTTGTTTCGTTGTGGAGCAATTGTTGATGGTTTCCAAAAATTACGATTGCAGTTTTGTCGCTGAAAACTGAAATAGGACGGCGAAACTCGCACAGTTTATTTGCCTTTCAAAAGAGAACAAAACGGTGGTTTAACGTTTAGATTCGGGTGTATCGGTGTGGAGTTATTGTTGTTGGTTTTCAAAATATACAATTGCAGTTCTGTCGGTTAAAAATTGCGGTAGGACAGCGAAAATCGCACAGTTATTTCGCTTTTGGAAAGTGAACAAAACGGTGGGTGTACTTCTGGAATCAGATGTTTTGTTGTAGATGCAATGGTGATGGTTTCCAAACGATACGATTACAGTTTTGTCGGTGAAAAATTGCGGTAGGACTGCGAAACTCGCACAGCTTATTCGTCTTTAAAAAGAGAACAAAACGGTGGTTTTATTTTGGAATCGAGTGTTTCGTTTTGGAGTTAACGTGGATGGTATCAAAAAGATACGATTGGAGTTCTCGCAGAGAATTATCACGTTAGGAGAACGAAACTTGCACAGTTTATTTGCTTTGAAAAGTGAACAAAACGGTGGTTTTACTTTTGAAATGGGATTTTTCGTTCTGGAGTTATTGTCGATGGTATCCAAAAGATACGATTGCAGTTTACTGGATACTTTATTCTGTTAGAGCAACGAAACTTGCGCAGCTTACGTAGTTTTGAAAGCAGAACAAAACAGTGAATTTTCTTTTGAAATCGAGCTTTTCGTTGTGGAGTTATTGTCGATGGCATCCAAAAAATACGATTGCAGTTTTGTCAATGAAAAAAAAAGCGGTAGGACTGGGAAACTCGTACAGTTTATTTGCCTTTGAATAGTGAACAAAACGCTCGTTTTACTTTTGCAAACGAATGTTTCGTTGTAGAGTTATTATTGATGGTATCCAAAAGATACGATTGCAGTTTTGTCGGTGAAAAATTACGATAGGACTGCGAAACTCGCACAGTTTATTCGCCTTTGGAAAGTAAACAAAATTATGGTTTTACTTCTGGAATAGTTTGTTTCGTTGTGGAGCAATTGTTGATGGTTTCCAAAAATTACGATTGCAGTTTTGTCGCTGAAAACTGAAATAGGACGGCGAAACTCGCACAGTTTATTTGCCTTTCAAAAGAGAACAAAACGGTGGTTTAACGTTTAGATTCGAGTGTATCGGTGTGGAGTTATTGTTGTTGGTTTTCAAAATATACAATTGCAGTTCTGTCGGTTAAACATTGCGGTAGGACAGCGAAAATCGCACAGTTAGTTTGCTTTTGGAAAGTGAACAAAACGGTGGGTGTACTTCTGGAATCAGATGTTTTGTTGTAGATGCAATGGTGATGGTTTCCAAACGATACGATTACAGTTTTGTCGGTGAAAAATTGCGGTAGGACTGCGAAACTCGCACAGCTTATTCGTCTTTAAAAAGAGAACAAAACGGTGGTTTTATTTTGGAATCGAGCGTTTCGTTTTGGAGTTAACGGGGATGGTATCAAAAAGATACGATTGCAGTTCTCGCAGAGAACTATCACGTTAGGAGAACGAAACTTGCACAGTTTATTTGCTTTGAAAAGTGAACAAAACGGTGGTTTTACTTTTGAAATGGGATTTTTCGTTCTGGAGTTATTGTCGATGGTATCCAACAGATACGATTGCAGTTTACTGGATAATTTATTCTGTTAGAGCAACGAAACTTGCGCAGCTTACGTAGTTTTGAAAGCAGAACAAAACAGTGAATTTTCTTTTGAAATCGAGCTTTTCGTTGTGGAGTTATTGTCGATGGCATCCAAAAAATACGATTGCAGTTTTGTCTATGAAAAAAAAAGCGGTAGGACTGGGAAATTCGTACATTTTATATGCTTTTGAATAGTGAACAAAACGCTAGTTTTACTTTTGCAAACGGATGTTTCATTGTTGAGTTATTGTTGATGGTATCCAAAAGATACGATTGCAGTTTTGTCGGTGAAGAATTACGATAGGACTGCGAAACTCGCACAGTTTATTCGCTTTTGGAAAGTAAACAAAATTGTGGTTTTACTTCTGGAATAGTTTGTTTCGTTGTGGAGCAATTGTTGATGGTTTCCAAAAATTACGATTGCAGTTTTGTCGCTGAAAACTGAAATAGGACGGCGAAACTCGCGCAGTTTATTTGCCTTTCAAAAGAGAACAAAACGGTGGTTTAACGTTTAGATTCGGGTGTATCGGTGTGGAGTTATTGTTGTTGGTTTTCAAAATATACAATTGCAGTTCTGTCGGTTAAAAATTGCGGTAGGACAGCGAAAATCGCACAGTTATTTCGCTTTTGAAAAGTGAACAAAACGGTGGGTGTACTTCTGGAATCAGATGTTTTGTTGTAGATGTAATGGTGATGGTTTCCAAACGATACGATTACAGTTTTGTCGGTGAAAAATTGCGGTAGGACTGCGAAACTCGCACAGCTTATTCGTCTTTAAAAAGAGAACAAAACGGTGGTTTTATTTTGGAATCGAGCGTTTCGTTTTGGAGTTAACGGGGATGGTATCAAAAAGATACGAACGCAGTTCTCGCAGTGAATAATTACGTTAAGACAACGCAACTTGCACAGTTTATTTACTTTGAAAAGTGAACAAAACGGTGGTTTTACTTTTGAAATGGGATTTTTCGTTCTGGAGTTATTGTCGATGGTATCCAAAAGATACGATTGCTGTTTACTGGATAAATAATTGTGTTAGAGCAACGAAACTTGCGCAGCTTACGTAGTTTTGAAAGCAGAACAAAATGGTGTATTTTCTTTTGAAATCGAGCTTTTCGTTGTGGAGTTATTGTCGATGGCATCCAAAAAATACGATTGCAGTTTTGTCAATGAAAAAAAAGCGGTAGGACTGGGAAACTCGTACAGTTTATTTGCCTTTGAATAGTGAACAAAACGCTGGTTTTACTTTTGCAGACGAATGTTTCGTTGTAGAGTTATTATTGATGGTATCCAAAAGATACGATTGCAGTTTTGTCGGTGAAAAATTACGATAGGACTGCGAAACTCGCACAGTTTATTCGAATTTGGAAAGTAAACAAAATTGTGGTTTTGCTTCTGGAATAGTTTGTTTCGTTGTGGAGCAATTGTTGATGGTTTCCAAAAATTACGATTGCAGTTTTGTCGCTGAAAACTGCAATAGGACCGCGAAACTCGCACAGTTTATTTGCTTTTCAAAAGAGAACAAAACGGTGGCTTAACGTTTAGATTCGGGTGTATCGGTGTGGAGTTATTGTTGTTGGTTTTCAAAATATACAATTGCAGTTCTGTCGGTTAAAAATTGCGGTAGGACAGCGAAAATCGCACAGTTATTTCGCTTTTGGAAAGTGAACAAAACGGTGGGTGTACTTCTGGAATCAGATGTTTTGTTGTAGATGTAATGGTGATGGTTTCCAAACGATACGATTAGAGTTTTGTCGGTGAAAAATTGCGGTAGGACTGCGAAACTCGCAGAGCTTATTCGTCTTTAAAAAGAGAACAAAACAGTGGTTTTATTTTGGAATCGAGCGTTTCGTTTTGGAGTTAACGTGGATGGTATCATAAAGATACGATTGCAGTTCTCGCAGAGAATTATCACGTTAGGAGAACGAAACTTGCACAGTTTATTTATTTTCAAAAGTGAACAAAACGGTGGTTTTACTTTTGAAATGGGATTTTTCGTTCTGGAGTTATTGTCGATGGTATCCAAAAGATACGATTGCTGTTTACTGGATAAATAATTGTGTTAGAGCAACGAAACTTGCGCAGCTTACGTAGTTTTGAAAGCAGAACAAAACAGTGTATTTTCTTTTGAAATCGAGCTTTTCGTTGTGGAGTTATTGTCGATGGCATCCAAAAAATACGATTGCAGTTTTGTCAATGAAAAAAAGCGGTAGGACTGGGAAACTCGTACAGTTTATTTGCCTTTGAATAGTGAACAAAACGCTGGTTTTACTTTTGCAAACGAATGTTTCGTTGTAGAGTTATTATTGATGGCATCCAAAAGATACGATTGCAGTTTTGTCGGTGAAAAATTACGATAGGACTGCGAAACTCGCACAGTTTATTCGCCTTTGGAAAGTAAACAAAATTGTGGTTTTACTTCTGGAATAGTTTGTTTCGTTGTGGAGCAATTGTTGATGGTTTCCAAAAATTACGATTGCAGTTTTGTCGCTGAAAACTGAAATAGGACGGCGAAACTCGCACAGTTTATTTGCCTTTCAAAAGAGAACAAAACGGTGGTTTAACGTTTAGATTCGGGTGTATCGGTGTGGAGTTATTGTTGTTGGTTTTCAAAATATACAATTGCAGTTCTGTCGGTTAAAAATTGCGGTAGGACAGCGAAAATCGCACAGTTATTTCGCTTTTGGAAAGTGAACAAAACGGTGGGTGTACTTCTGGAATCAGATGTTTTGTTGTAGATGCAATGGTGATGGTTTCCAAACGATACGATTACAGTTTTGTCGGTGAAAAATTGCGGTAGGACTGCGAAACTCGCACAGCTTATTCGTCTTTAAAAAGAGAACAAAACGGTGGTTTTATTTTGGAATCGAGTGTTTCGTTTTGGAGTTAACGTGGATGGTATCAAAAAGATACGATTGCAGTTCTCGCAGAGAATTATCACGTTAGGAGAACGAAACTTGCACAGTTTATTTGCTTTGAAAAGTGAACAAAACGGTGGTTTTACTTTTGAAATGGGATTTTTCGTTCTGGAGTTATTGTCGATGGTATCCAACAGATACGATTGCAGTTTACTGGATAATTTATTCTGTTAGAGCAACGAAACTTGCGCAGCTTACGTAGTTTTGAAAGCAGAACAAAACAGTGAATTTTCTTTTGAAATCGAGCTTTTCGTTGTGGAGTTATTGTCGATGGCATCCAAAAAATACGATTGCAGTTTTGTCTATGAAAAAAAAGCGGTAGGACTGGGAAATTCGTACATTTTATATGCTTTTGAATAGTGAACAAAACGCTAGTTTTACTTTTGCAAACGGATGTTTCATTGTTGAGTTATTGTTGATGGTATCCAAAAGATACGATTGCAGTTTTGTCGGTGAAGAATTACGATAGGACTGCGAAACTCGCACAGTTTATTCGCTTTTGGAAAGTAAACAAAATTGTGGTTTTACTTCTGGAATAGTTTGTTTCCTTGTGGAGCAATTGTTGATGGTTTCCAAAAATTACGATTGCAGTTTTGTCGCTGAAAACTGAAATAGGACGGCGAAACTCGCGCAGTTTATTTGCCTTTCAAAAGAGAACAAAACGGTGGTTTAACGTTTAGATTCGGGTGTATCGGTGTGGAGTTATTGTTGCTGGTTTTCAAAATATACAATTGCAGTTCTGTCGGTTAAAAATTGCGGTAGGACAGCGAAAATCGCACAGTTATTTCGCTTTTGAAAAGTGAACAAAACGGTGGGTGTACTTCTGGAATCAGATGTTTTGTTGTAGATGTAATGGTGATGGTTTCCAAACGATACGATTACAGTTTTGTCGGTGAAAAATTGCGGTAGGACTGCGAAACTCGCAAAGCTTTTTCGCCTTTAAAAAGTGAACAAAACGGTGGTTTTATTTTGGAATCGAGCGTTTCGTTTTGGAGTTAACGGGGATGGTATCAAAAAGATACGATTGCAGTTCTCGCAGTGAATAATTACGTTAAGACAACGCAACTTGCACAGTTTATTTACTTTGAAAAGTGAACAAAACGGTGGTTTTACTTTTGAAATGGGATTTTTCGTTCTGGAGTTATTGTCGATGGTATCCAAAAGATACGATTGCTGTTTACTGGATAAATAATTGTGTTAGAGCAACGAAACTTGCGCAGCTTACGTAGTTTTGAAAGCAGAACAAAATGGTGTATTTTCTTTTGAAATCGAGCTTTTCGTTGTGGAGTTATTGTCGATGGCATCCAAAAAATACGATTGCAGTTTTGTCAATGAAAAAAAAAGCGGTAGGACTGGGAAACTCGTACAGTTTATTTGCCTTTGAATAGTGAACAAAACGCTGGTTTTACTTTTGCAAACGAATGTTTCGTTGTAGAGTTATTATTGATGGTATCCAAAAGATACGATTGCAGTTTTGTCGGTGAAAAATTACGATAGGACTGCGAACCTCGCACAGTTTATTCGAATTTGGAAAGTAAACAAAATTTTGGTTTTACTTCTGGAATAGGTTGTTTCGTTGTTTAGTAATTGTTTATGGTTTCCAAAAGTTACGATTGCAGTTTTGTCGCTGAAAACTGCAATAGGACCGCGAAACTCGCACAGTTTATTCGCCTTTCAAAAGAGAACAAAACGGTGGTTTAACGTTTAGAATCGGGTGTATCGGTGTGGAGTTATTGTTGTTGGTTTTCAAAATATACAATTGCAGTTCTGTCGGTGAAAAATTGCGGTAGGACAGCGAAAATCGCACAGTTATTTCGCTTTTGGAAAGTGAACAAAACGGTGGGTGTACTTCTGGAATCATATGTTTTGTTGTGGATGTAAGGGTGATGGTTTCCGAAAGATACGATTACAGTTTTGTCGGTGAAAAATTGCGGTAGGACTGCGAAACTCGCACAGCTTATTCGTCTTTAAAAGAGAACAAAACGGTGGTTTTATTTTGGAATCGAGCGTTTCGTTTTGGAGTTAACGTGGATGGTATCAAAAAGATACGATTGCAGTTCTCGCAGAGAATTATCACGTTAGGAGAACGAAACTTGCACAGTTTATTTGCTTTGAAAAGTGAACAAAACGGTGGTTTTACTTTTGAAATGGGATTTTTCGTTCTGGAGTTATTGTCGATGGTATCCAAAAGATACGATTGCAGTTTACTGGATAAATAATTGTGTTAGAGCAACGAAACTTGCGCAGCTTACGTAGTTTTGAAAGCAGAACAAAACAGTGTATTTTCTTTTGAAATTGAGCTTTTCGTTGTGGAGTTATTGTCGATGGCATCCAAAAGATACGATTGCAGTTTTGTCAATGAAAAATAAGCGGTAGGACTGGGAAACTCGTACAGTTTATTTGCCGTTGAATAGTGAACAAAACGCTGGTTTTACTTTTGCAAACGGATGTTTCGTTGTAGAGTTATTGTTGATGGTATCCAAAAGATACGATTGCAGTTTTGTCGGTGAAGAATAACGATAGGACTGCGAAACTCTCACAGTTTATTCGCCTTTGGAAAGTAAACAAAATTGTGGTTTTACTTCTGGAATAGGTTGTTTCGTTGTGGAGTAACTGTTGATGGTTTCCAAAAGTTACGATTGCAGTTTCGTCGCTGAAAACTGCAAAAGGACGGCGAAACTCGCACAGTTTATTCGCCTTTCAAAAGAGAACAAAACGGTGATTTAACGTTTAGAATCGGGTGTATCGGTGTGGAGTTATTGTTGTTGGTTTTCAAAACATACAATTGCAGTTCTGTCGGCGAAAAATTGCGGTAGGACAGCGAAAATCGCACAGTTATTTCGCTTTTGGAAAGTGAACAAAACGGTGGGTGTACTTCTGGAATCATATGTTTTGTTGTAGATGCAATGGTGATGGTTTCCAAACGATACGATTACAGTTTTGTCGGTGAAAAATTGCGGTAGGACTGCGAAACTCGCACAGCTTATTCGTCTTTAAAAAGAGAACAAAACGGTGGTTTTATTTTGGAATCGAGTGTTTCGTTTTGGAGTTAACGTGGATGGTATCAAAAAGATACGATTGCAGTTCTCGCAGAGAATTATCACGTTAGGAGAACGAAACTTGCACAGTTTATTTGCTTTGAAAAGTGAACAAAACGGTGGTTTTACTTTTGAAATGGGATTTTTCGTTCTGGAGTTATTGTCGATGGTATCCAAAAGATACGATTGCAGTTTACTGGATACTTTATTCTGTTAGAGCAACCAAACTTGCGCAGCTTACGTAGTTTTGAAAGCAGAACAAAACAGTGAATTTTCTTTTGAAATCGAGCTTTTCGTTGTGGAGTTATTGTCGATGGCATCCAAAAAATACGATTGCAGTTTTGTCAATGAAAAAAAGCGGTAGGACTGGGAAACTCGTACAGTTTATTTGCCTTTGAATAGTGAACAAAACGCTATTTTTACTTTTGCAAACGAATGTTTCGTTGTAGAGTTATTATTGATGGTATCCAAAAGATACGATTGCAGTTTTGTCGGTGAAAAATTACGATAGGACTGCGAAACTCGCACAGTTTATTCGCCTTTGGAAAGTAAACAAAATTGTGGTTTAACTTCTGGAATAGTTTGTTTCGTTGTGGAGCAATTGTTGATGGTTTCCAAAAATTACGATTGCAGTTTTGTCGCTGAAAACTGAAATAGGACGGCGAATCTCGCGCAGTTTATTTGCCTTTCAAAAGAGAACAAAACGGTGGTTTAACGTTTAGATTCGGGTGTATCGGTGTGGAGTTATTGTTGTCGGTTTTCAAAATATACAATTGCAGTTCTGTCGGTTACAAATTGCGGTAGGACAGCGAAAATCGCACAGTTATTTCGCTTTTGAAAAGTGAACAAAACGGTGGGTGTACTTCTGGAATCAGATGTTTTGTTGTAGATGTAATGGTGATGGTTTCCAAACAATACGATTACAGTTTTGTCGGTGAAAAATTGCGGTAGGACTGCGAAACTCGCACAGCTTATTCGTCTTTAAAAAGAGAACAAAACGGTGGTTTTATTTTGGAATCGAGCGTTTCGTTTTGGAGTTAACGTGGATGGTATCAAAAAGATACGATTGCAGTTCTCGCAGAGAATTATCACGTTAGGAGAACGAAACTTGCACAGTTTATTTGCTTTGAAAAGTGAACAAAACGGTGGTTTTACTTTTGAAATGGGATTTTTCGTTCTGGAGTTATTGTCGATGGTATCCAAAAGATACGATTGCAGTTTACTGGATAAATAATTGAGTTAGAGCAACGAAACTTGCGCTGCTTACGTAGTTTTGAAAGCAGAACAAAACAGTGTATTTTCTTTTGAAATTGAGCTTTTCGTTGTGGAGTCATTGTCGATGGCATCCAAAAGATACGATTGCAGTTTTGTCAATGAAAAATAAGCGGTAGGACTGGGAAACTCGTACAGTTTATTTGCCGTTGAATAGTGAACAAAACGCTGGTTTTACTTTTGCAAACGGATGTTTCGTTGTAGAGTTATTGTTGATGGTATCCAAAAGATACGATTGCAGTTTTGTCGGTGAAGAATAACGATAGGACTGCGAAACTCTCACAGTTTATTCGCCTTTGGAAAGTAAACAAAATTGTGGTTTTACTTCTGGAATAGGTTGTTTCGTTGTGGAGTAACTGTTGATGGTTTCCAAAGTTACGATTGCAGTTTCGTCGCTGAAAACTGCAAAAGGACGGCGAAACTCGCACAGTTTATTCGCCTTTCAAAAGAGAACAAAACGGTGATTTAACGTTTAGAATCGGGTGTATCGGTGTGGAGTTATTGTTGTTGGTTTTCAAAACATACAATTGCAGTTCTGTCGGCGAAAAATTGCGGTAGGACAGCGAAAATCGCACAGTTATTTCGCTTTTGGAAAGTGAACAAAACGGTGGGTGTACTTCTGGAATCATATGTTTTGTTGTAGATGCAATGGTGATGGTTTCCAAACGATACGATTACAGTTTTGTCGGTAAAAATTGCGGTAGGACTGCGAAACTCGCACAGCTTATTCGTCTTTAAAAGAGAACAAAACGGTGGTTTTATTTTGGAATCGAGTGTTTCGTTTTGGAGTTAACGTGGATGGTATCAAAAAGATACGATTGCAGTTCTCGCAGAGAATTATCACGTTAGGAGAACGAAACTTGCACAGTTTATTTGCTTTGAAAAGTGAACAAAACGGTGGTTTTACTTTTGAAATGGGATTTTTCGTTCTGGAGTTATTGTCGATGGTATCCAAAAGATACGATTGCAGTTTACTGGATACTTTATTCTGTTAGAGCAACCAAACTTGCGCAGCTTACGTAGTTTTGAAAGCAGAACAAAACAGTGAATTTTCTTTTGAAATCGAGCTTTTCGTTGTGGAGTTATTGTCGATGGCATCCAAAAAATACGATTGCAGTTTTGTCAATGAAAAAAAAAGCGGTAGGACTGGGAAACTCGTACAGTTTATTTGCCTTTGAATAGTGAACAAAACGCTGGTTATACTTTTGCAAACGAATGTTTCGTTGTAGAGTTATTATTGATGGTATCCAAAAGATACGATTGCAGTTTTGTCGGTGAAAAATTACGATAGGACTGCGAAACTCGCACAGTTTATTCGCCTTTGGAAAGTAAACAAAATTGTGGTTTAACTTCTGGAATAGTTTGTTTCGTTGTGGAGCAATTGTTGATGGTTTCCAAAAATTACGATTGCAGTTTTGTCGCTGAAAACTGAAATAGGACGGCGAAACTCGCGCAGTTTATTTGCCTTTCAAAAGAGAACAAAACGGTGGTTTAACGTTTAGATTCGGGTGTATCGGTGTGGAGTTATTGTTGTCGGTTTTCAAAATATACAATTGCAGTTCTGTCGGTTACAAATTGCGGTAGGACAGCGAAAATCGCACAGTTATTTCGCTTTTGAAAAGTGAACAAAACGGTGGGTGTACTTCTGGAATCAGATGTTTTGTTGTAGATGTAATGGTGATGGTTTCCAAACAGTACGATTACAGTTTTGTCGGTGAAAAATTGCGGTAGGACTGCGAAACTCGCACAGCTTATTCGTCTTTAAAAAGAGAACAAAACGGTGGTTTTATTTTGGAATCGAGCGTTTCGTTTTGGAGTTAACGGGGATGGTATCAAAAAGATACGATTGCAGTTCTCGCAGTGAATAATTACGTTAAGACAACGCAACTTGCACAGTTTATTTGCTTTGAAAAGTGAACAAAACGGTGGTTTTACTTTTGAAATGGGATTTTTCGTTCTGGAGTTATTGTCGATGGTATCCAAAAGATACGATTGCTGTTTACTGGATAAATAATTGTGTTAGAGCAACGAAACTTGCGCAGCTTACGTAGTTTTGAAAGCAGAACAAAATGGTGTATTTTCTTTTGAAATCGAGCTTTTTGTTGTGGAGTTATTGTCGATGGCATCCAAAAAATACGATTGCAGTTTTGTCAATGAAAAAAGCGGTAGGACTGGGAAACTCGTACAGTTTATTTGCCTTTGAATAGTGAACAAAACGCTGGTTTTACTTTTGCAAACGAATGTTTCGTTGTAGAGTTATTATTAATGGTATCCAAAAGATACGATTGCAGTTTTGTCGGTGAAAAATTACGATAGGACTGCGAACCTCGCACAGTTTATTCGAATTTGGAAAGTAAACAAAATTTTGGTTTTACTTCTGGAATAGGTTGTTTCGTTGTTTAGTAATTGTTTATGGTTTCCAAAAGTTACGATTGCAGTTTTGTCGCTGAAAACTGCAATAGGACCGCGAAACTCGCACAGTTTATTCGCCTTTCAAAAGAGAACAAAACGGTGGTTTAACGTTTAGAATCGGGTGTATCGGTGTGGAGTTATTGTTGTTGGTTTTCAAAATATACAATTGCAGTTCTGTCGGTAAAAAATTGCGGTAGGACAGCGAAAATCGCACAGTTATTTCGCTTTTGGAAAGTGAACAAAACGGTGGGTGTACTTCTGGAATCATATGTTTTGTTGTGGATGTAAGGGTGATGGTTTCCGAAAGATACGATTACAGTTTTGTCGGTGAACAATTGCGGTAGGACTGCGAAACTCGCACAGCTTATTCGTCTTTAAAAAGAGAACAAAACGGTGGTTTTATTTTGGAATCGAGCGTTTCGTTTTGGAGTTAACGTGGATGGTATCAAAAAGATACGATTGCAGTTCTCGCAGAGAATTATCACGTTAGGAGAACGAAACTTGCACAGTTTATTTGCTTTGAAAAGTGAACAAAACGGTGGTTTTACTTTTGAAATGGGATTTTTCGTTCTGGAGTTATTGTCCTTGGTATCCAAAAGATACGATTGCAGTTTACTGGATAAATAATTGTGTTAGAGCAACGAAACTTGCGCAGCTTACGTAGTTTTGAAAGCAGAACAAAACAGTGTATTTTCTTTTGAAATTGAGCTTTTCGTTGTGGAGTTATTGTCGATGGCATCCAAAAGATACGATTGCAGTTTTGTCAATGAAAAATAAGCGGTAGGACTGGGAAACTCGTACAGTTTATTTGCCTTTGAATAGTGAACAAAACGCTGGTTTTACTTTTGCAAACGGATGTTTCGTTGTAGAGTTATTGTTGATGGTATCCAAAAGATACGATTGCAGTTTTGTCGGTGAAGAATAACGATAGGACTGCGAAAATCTCACAGTTTATTCGCCTTTGGAAAGTAAACAAAATTGTGGTTTTACTTCTGGAATAGGTTGTTTCGTTGTGGAGTAACTGTTGATGGTTTCCAAAAGTTACGATTGCAGTTTCGTCGCTGAAAACTGCAAAAGGACGGCGAAACTCGCACAGTTTATTCGCCTTTCAAAAGAGAACAAAACGGTGATTTAACGTTTAGAATCGGGTGTATCGGTGTGGAGTTATTGTTGTTGGTTTTCAAAACATACAATTGCAGTCCTGTCGGTGAAAAATTGCGGTAGGACTGCGAAGGAAGTACAGCTAATTCGCCTTTGGAAAGTGAACAAAAGCGTGGATGTACTTCTGGAATCAGATGTTTCGTTGTGGATGTAATGGTGATGGTTTCCAAAAGATACGATTACAGTTTTGTCGGTGAAAAACTGCGGTAGGACTGCGAAACTCGCACAGCTTTTTCGCCTTTAAAAAGTGAACAAAACGGTGGTTTTACCTTTTAAATCGAGCGTATCGTTTTGGAGTTAACGTGGATGGTATCAAAAAGATACGATTGCAGTTCTTGCAGTGAATAATCACGTTAAGACAACGCAACTTGCACAGTTTATTTGCTTTGAAAAGTGAACAAAACGGTGGTTTTACTTTTGAAACGGGATTTTTCGTTCTGGAGTTATTGTCGATGGTATCCAAAAGATACGATTGCTGTTTACTGGATAAATAATTGTGTTAGAGCAACGAAACTTGCGCAGCTTACGTAGTTTTGAAAGCAGAACAAAACGGTGTATTTTCTTTTGAAATCGAGCTTTTCGTTGTGGAGTTATTGTCGATGGCATCCAAAAAATACGATTGCAGTTTTGTCAATGAAAAAAAAAGCGGTAGGACTGGGAAACTCGTACAGTTTATTTGCCTTTGAATAGTGAACAAAACGCTGGTTTTACTTTTGCAAACGAATGTTTCGTTGTAGAGTTATTATTGATGGTATCCAAAAGATACGGTTGCAGTTTTGTCGTTGAAAAATTACGATAGGACTGCGAACCTCGCACAGTTTATTCGAATTTGGAAAGTAAACAAAATTTTGGTTTTACTTCTGGAATAGGTTGTTTCGTTGTTTAGTAATTGTTTATGGTTTCCAAAAGTTACGATTGCAGTTTTGTCGCTGAAAACTGCAATAGGACCGCGAAACTCGCACAGTTTATTCGCCTTTCAAAAGAGAACAAAACGGTTGTTTAACGTTTAGAATCGGGAGTATCGGTGTGGAGTTATTGTTGTTGGTTTTCAAAGCATACAATTGCACTTCTGTCGGTGAAAAATTGCGGTAGGACAGCGAAAATCGCACAGTTATTTCGCTTTTGGAAAGTGAACAAAACGGTGGGTGTATTTCTGGAATCATATGTTTTGTTGTGGATGTAATGGTGATGGTTTCCGAAAGATATGATTACAGTTTTGTCGGTGAAAAATTGCGGTAGGACTGCGAAACTCGCACAGCTTATTCGTCTTTAAAAAGAGAACAAAACGGTGGTTTTATTTTGGAATCGAACGTTTCGTTTTGGAGTTAACGTGCATGGTATCAAAAAGATACGATTGCAGTTCTCGCAGAGAATTATCACGTTAGGAGAACGAAACTTGCACAGTTTATTTGCTTTGAAAAGTGAACAAAACGGTGGTTTTACTTTTGAAATGGGATTTTTGGTTCTGGAGTTATTGTCGATGGTATCCAAAAGATACGATTGCAGTTTACTGGATAAATAATTGTGTTAGAGCAACGAAACTTGCGCAGCTTACGTAGTTTTGAAAGCAGAACAAAACAGTGTATTTTCTTTTGAAATTGAGCTTTTCGTTGTGGAGTTATTGTCGATGGCATCCAAAAGATACGATTGCAGTTTCGTCAATGAAAAATAAGCGGTAGGACTGGGAAACTCGTACAGTTTATTTGCCTTTGAATAGTGAACAAAACGCTGGTTTTACTTTTGCAAACGGATGTTTCGTTGTAGAGTTATTGTTGATGGTATCCAAAAGATACAATTGCAGTTTTGTCGGTGAAGAATTACGATAGGACTGCGAAACTCTCACAGTTTATTCGCCTTTCGAAAGTAAACAAAATTGTGGTTTTACTTCTGGAATAGGTTGTTTCGTTGTGGAGTAATTGTTGATGGTTTCCAAAAGTTACGATTGCAGTTTTGTCGCTGAAAACTGCAATAGGACCGCGAAACTCGCACAGTTTATTCGCCTTTCAAAAGAGAACAAAACGGTTGTTTAACGTTTAGAATCGGGAGTATCGGTGTGGAGTTATTGTTGTTGGTTTTCAAAGCATACAATTGCACTTCTGTCGGTGAAAAATTGCGGTAGGACTGCGAAACGTGCGCAGTTAATTCGCCTTTGGAAAGTGAACAAAACGGTGGGTTTACTTCTGGAATCGGATATTTCGTTGTGGATGTATTGGTGATCGTTTCCAAAAGATAAGATTAGAGTTTTGTCGGTGAACAATTGCGGTAGGACTGCTAAACTCGCACAGCTTATTCGTCTTTAAAACGTGAACAAAACGGTGGTTTTATTTTGGAATCGAGCGTTTCGTTTTGGAGTTAACGGGGATGGTATCAAAAAGATACGATTGCAGTTCTCGCAGTGAATAATCGCGTTAGGTGAACGAAACTTGCAGATTTTATTTGCTTTGAAAAGTGAGCAAAACGGTGGTTTTACTTTTAGAATTGGATTTTTTGTTCTGGAGTTATTGTCGATTATATCCAAAAGATACGATTGCAGTTTACTGGATAATTTATTGTGTTAGAGCAACGAAACTTGCGCAGCTTACGTAGTTTTGAAAGCAGAACAAAACAGTGTATTTTCTTTTGAAATCGAGCTTTTCGTTGTGGAGTTATTGTCGATGGCATCCAAAAGATACGATTGCAGTTTTGTCAATGAAAAAAAAGCGGTAGGACTGGGAAACTCGTACAGTTTATTTGCCTTTGAATAGTGAACAAAACGCTGGTTTTACTTTTGCAAACGAATGTTTCGTTGTAGAGTTATTATTAATGGTATCCAAAAGATACGATTGCAGTTTTGTCGGTGAAAAATTACGATAGGACTGCGAAACTCGCACAGTTTATTCGAATTTGGAAAGTAAACAAAATTGTGGTTTTACTTCTGGAATAGGTTGTTTCGTTGTGGAGTAATTGTTGATGGTTTCCAAAAGTTACGATTGCAGTTTTGTCGCTGAAAACTGCAATAGGACCGCGAAACTCGCACAGTTTATTCGCCTTTCAAAAGAGAACAAAACGGTTGTTTAACGTTTAGAATCGGGAGTATCGGTGTGGAGTTATTTTGTTGGTTTTCAAAACATACAATTGCACTTCTGTCGGTGAAAAATTGCGGTAGGACTGCGAAACTCGCGCAGTTAATTCGGCTTTGGAAAGTGAACAAAACGGTGGGTTTACTTCTGGAATCGGATATTTCGTTGTGGATGTATTGGTGATCGTTTCCAAAAGATAAGATTAGAGTTTTGTCGGTGAACAATTGCGGTAGGACTGCTAAACTCGCACAGCTTATTCGTCTTTAAAACGTGAAAAAAACGGTGGTTTTATTTTGGAATCGAGCGTTTCGTTTTGGAGTTAACGGGGATGGTATCAAAAAGATACGATTGCAGTTCTCGCAGTGAATAATTACGTTAAGACAACGCAACTTGCACAGTTTATTTGCTTTGAAAAGTGAACAAAACGGTGGTTTTACTTTTGAAATGGGATTTTTCGTTCTGGAGTTATTGTCGATGGTATCCAAAAGATACGATTGCTGTTTACTGGATAAATAATTGTGTTAGAGCAACGAAACTTGCGCAGCTTACGTAGTTTTGAAAGCAGAACAAAACGGTGTATTTTCTTTTGAAATCGAGCTTTTCGTTGTGGAGTTATTGTCGATGACATCCAAAAAATACGATTGCAGTTTTGTCAATGAAAAAAAAAGCGGTAGGACTGGGAAACTCGTACAGTTTATTTGCCTTTGAATAGTGAACAAAACGCTGGTTTTACTTTTTGCAAACGAATGTTTCGTTGTAGAGTTATTATTGATGGTATCCAAAAGATACGATTGCAGTTTTGTCGGTGAAAAATTACGATAGGACTGCGAACCTCGCACAGTTTATTCGAATTTGGAAAGTAAACAAAATTGTGGTTTTATTTCTGAAATAGGTTGTTTCGTTGTTTAGTAATTGTTGATGGTTTCCAAAAGTTACGATTGCAGTTTTGTCGCTGAAAACTGCAAAAGGACGGCGAAACTCGCACAGTTAATTCGCCTTTGGAAAGTGAACAAAACGGTGGGTTTACTTCTGGAATCGGATATTTCGTTGTGGATGTATTGGTGATCGTTTCCAAAAGATAAGATTAGAGTTTTGTCGGTGAACAATTGCGGTAGGACTTCTAAACTCGCACAGCTTATTCGTCTTTAAAACGTGAACAAAACGGTGGTTTTATTTTGGAATCGAGCGTTTCGTTTTGGAGTTAACGGGGATGGTATCTAAAAGATACGATTGCAGTTCTCGCAGTGAATAATCGCGTTAGGACAACGAAACTTGCACAGTTTATTCGCCTTTAAAAGGTGAACAAAAAGGGTGGTTTTATGTTTGGAATCGAGCGTTTCGTTTTGGAACTAACGTGGATGGTATCAAAAAGATACGATTGCAGTTCTCGCAGTGAATAATCGCGTTAGGTGAACGAAACTTGCAGAAGTTATTTGCTTTGAAAAGTGAGCAAAACGGTGGTTTTACTTTTGGAATTAGATTTTTTGTTCCGGAGTTATTGTCGATGGTATCCAAAAGATACGATTGCAGTTTACTGGATAATTTATTGTGTTAGAGCAACGAAACTTGCGCAGCTTACGTAGTTTTGAAAGCAGAACAAAACAGTGTATTTTCTTTTGAAATCGAGCTTTTCGTTGTGGAGTTATTGTCGATGGCATCCACAAGATACGATTGCAGTTTTGTCAATACAAAAAAATGCGGTAGGACTGGGAAACTCGTACGGTTTATTTGCCTTGGAATAGTGAACAAAACGCTGGTTTTACTTTTGCAAACGGATGTTCCGTTTTCGAGTTCTTGTTGATGGTATCCAAAAGATACGATTGCAGTTTTGTCGGTGAAGAATTACGATAGGACTGCGAAACTCGCACAGTTTATTCGCCTTTGGAAAGTGAACAAAATTGTGGTTTTACTTCTGGAATAGGTTGTTTCGTTGTAGAGTAATTGTTGATGGTTTCCAAAAGTTACGATTGCAGTTTTGTCGCTGAAAACTGCAAAAGGACGGCGAAACTCGCACAGTTTATTCGCCTTTCAAAAGAGAACAAAACGGTGATTTAACGTTTAGAATCGGGTGTATCGGTGTGGATTTATTGTTGTTGGTTTTCAAAACATACAATTGCAGTCTGTCGGTGAAAAATTGCGGTAGGACTGCGATGGTCGTACAGCTAATTCGCCTTTGGAAAGTGAACAAAACGGTGGGTTTACGTTTAGAATGGAATTTTCTGTTCTGGAGTTATTGTCGATAGTACCCAAAAGATACGGTTGCAGTTTACTGGATAAATAATTGTGTTAGAGCAACGAAACTTGCGCAGCTTACGTAGTTTTGAAAGCAGAACAAAACAGTGTATTTGCTTTTGAAATCGAGCTTTTCCTTGTGGAGTTATTGTCGATGGCATACAAAAGATACGACTGCAATTTTGTCAATGAAACAAAGTGGTAGGACTTGGAATCTCGCACAGGTTATTTGCCTTTGAATAGTGAACAAAACGCTGGTTTTACTTTTGCAAACGGATGTTTCGTTGCGGAGTTATTGTTGATGGTATCCAAAAGTTACGATTGCAGTTTTGTCGCTGAAAACTGCAATCACGTTAAGCGAAACTCGCACAGTTTATTTGCTTTAAAAAGTGAACAAAACGGTGGTTTTACTTTTGGAATGAGATATTTCGTTCTGGAGTTATTGTCGATGGTATCCAAAAGATACGATTGCAGTTTACTGGATAAATAATTGTGTTAGAGCAACGAAACTTGCGCAGCTTACGTAGTTTTGAAAGCAGAACAAAACAGTGTATTTTCTTTTGAAATCGAGCTTTTCGTTGTAGAGATATTGTCGATGGCATCCAAAAGATACGATTGCAGTTTTGTCAATGAAAAAAAGCGGTAGGACTGGGAAACTCGTACGGTTTATTTGCCTTTGAATAGTGAACAAAACGCTGGTTTTACTTTTGCAAACGGATGTTTCGTTGTAGAGTTCTTGTTGATGGTATCCAAAAGATACGATTGCAGTTTTGTCGGTGAAAAATTACGATAGGACTGCGAAACTTGCACAGTTTATTCGCCTTTGGAAAGTGAACAAAATTGCGGTTTTACTTCTGGAATAGGTTGTTTCGTTGTGGAGTAATTGTTGATGATTTCCAAAAGTTACGATTGCAGTTTTGTCGCTGAAAACTGCAAAAGGACGGCGAAACTCGCACAGTTTATTCGCCTTTCAAAAGAGAACAAAACGGTGGTTTAACGTTTAGAATCGGGTGTATCGGTGTGGAGTTATTGTTGTTGGTTTTCAAAACATACAATTGCAGTTCTGTCGGTGAAAAATTGCGGTAGGACTGCGAAAATCGCACAGTTGATTCGCCTTTGGAAAGTGAACAAAAGGGTGGGTGTACTTCTGGAATCAGGTGTTTCGTTGTGGATGTAATGGTGATGGCATCCAAAAGAGACGATTGCAGTTTTGTCGGTGAAGAATTACGATAGGACTGCGAAACTCGCACAGTTTATTCGATTTTGGAAAGTAAACAAAATTGTGGTTTTACTTCTGGAATAGGTTGTTTCGTTGTGGAGTAATTGTTGATGGTTTCCAAAAGTTGCGATTGCAGTTTTGTCGCTGAAAACTGCAAAAGGACGGCGAAACTCGCACAGTTTATCCGCCTTTCAAAAGAGAACAAAACGGTGATTTAACGTTTAGAATCGGGTGTATCGGTGTGGAGTTATTGTTGTTGGTTTTCAAAACATACAATTGCAGTCCTGTCGGTGAAAAATTGCGGTAGGACTGCGAAGGACGTACAGCTAATTCGCCCTTGGAAAGTGAACACAAGGGTGGATGTACTTCTGGAATCAGATGTTTCGTTGTGGATGTGATGGTTTCCAAAAGATTCGATTACAGTTTTGTCGGTGAAAAACTGCGGTAGGACTGCGAAACTCGCACAGCTTTTTCGCCTTGGAAAAGTGAGCAAAACGGTGGTTTTACTTTTAGAATTGGATTTTTTGTTCTGGAGTTATTGTTGATGGTATCCAAAAGATACGATTGCAGTTTACTGGATAATTTATTGTGTTAGAGCAACGAAACTTGCGCAGCTTACGTAGTTTTGAAAGCAGAACAAAACAGTGTATTTTCTTTTGAAATCGAGCTTTTCGTTGTGGAGTTATTGTCGATGGCATCCAAAAGATACGATTGCAGTTTTGTCAATGAAAAAAAGCGGTAGGACTGGGAAACTCGTACGGTTTATTTGCCTTTGAATAGTGAACAAAACGCTGGTTTTACTTTTGCAAACGGATGTTTCGTTGTAGAGTTCTTGTTGATGGTATCCAAAAGATACGATTGCAGTTTTGTCGGTGAAGAATTACTACAGGACTGCGAAACTTGCACAGTTTATTCGCCTTTGGAAAGTGAACAAAATTGCGGTTTTACTTCTGGAATAGGTTGTTTCGTTGTGGAGTAATTGTTGATGATTTCCAAAAGTTACGATTGCAGTTTTGTCGCTGAAAACTGCAAAAGGACGGCGAAACTCGCACAGTTTATTCGCCTTTCAAAAGAGAACAAAACGGTGGTTTAACGTTTAGAATCGGGTGTATCGGTGTGGAGTTATTGTTGTTGGTTTTCAAAACATACAATTGCAGTTCTGTCGGTGAAAAATTGCGGTAGGACTGCG
This sequence comes from Macrothele yani, assembly GCA_039090855.1. Lineage (NCBI taxonomy): Eukaryota > Metazoa > Arthropoda > Arachnida > Araneae > Macrothelidae > Macrothele > Macrothele yani. The sequence continues at coordinate 56,840,012 of CM076992.1, read as the reverse complement.
AAAATCGCACAGTTGATTCGCCTTTGGAAAGTGAACAAAAGGGTGGGTGTACTTCTGGAATCAGGTGTTTCGTTGTGGATGTAATGGTGATGGCATCCAAAAGAGACGATTGCAGTTTTGTCGGTGAAGAATTACGATAGGACTGCGAAACTCGCACAGTTTATTCGCCTTTGGAAAGTAAACAAAATTGTGGTTTTACTTCTGGAATAGGTTGTTTCGTTGTGGAGTAATTGTTGATGGTTTCCAAAAGTTGCGATTGCAGTTTTGTCGCTGAAAACTGCAAAAGGACGGCGAAACTCGCACAGTTTATTCGCCTTTCAAAAGAGAACAAAACGGTGATTTAACGTTTAGAATCGGGTGTATCGGTGTGGAGTTATTGTTGTTTGTTTTCAAATCATACAATTGCAGTCCTGTCGGTGAAAAATTGCGGTAGGACTGCGAAGGACGTACAGCTAATTCGCCCTTGGAAAGTGAACACAAGGGTGGATGTACTTCTGGAATCAGATGTTTCGTTGTGGATGTGATGGTTTCCAAAAGATACGATTACAGTTTTGTCGGTGAAAAACTGCGGTAGGACTGCGAAACTCGCACAGCTTTTTCGCCTTTAAAAAGTGAACAAAACGGTGGTTTTATCTTTGGAATCGAGCGTTTCGTTTTGGAGTTAACGTGGATGGTATCAAAAAGATACGATTGCAGTTCTCGCAGTGAATAATCACTGTAAGACAACGCAACTTGCACAGTTTATTCGCTTTGAAAAGTGAACAAAACGGTATTTTTACTTTTGCAATGGGATTTTTCTTTCTGGAGTTATTGTCGATGGTATCCAAATGATACGATTGCAGTTAACTGGATAATTTATTGTGTTAGAGCAACAAAACTTGCGCAGCTTACGTAGTTTTGAAAGCAGAACAAAACAGTGTATTTTCTTTTGAAATCGAGCTTTTCGTTGTAGAGATATTGTCGATGGCATCCAAAAGATACGATTGCAGTTTTGTCAATGAAAAAAGCGGTAGGACTGGGAAACTCGTACAGTTTATTCGCCTTTGAATAGTGAACAAAACGCTGGTTTTACTTTTGCAAACGGATGTTTCGTTGTAGAGTTATTGTTGATGGTATCCAAAAGATACGATTGCAGTTTTGTCGGTGAAGAATTACGATAGGACTGCGAAACTCGCACAGTTTATTCGCTTTTGGAAAGTAAACAAAATTGTGGTTTTACTTCTGGAATAGGTTGTTTCGTTGTGGAGTAATTGTTGATGGTTTCCAAAAGTTACGATTGCAGTTTTGTCGCTGAAAACTGCAATAGGAGCGGCGAAACTCGCAAAGTTTATTCGCCTTTCAAAAGAGAACAAAACGGTGGTTTAACGTTTAGAATCGGGTGTATCTGTGTGGGGTTATTGTTGTTGGTTTTCAAACATACAATTGCAGTTCTATCGGTGAAACATTGCGGTAGGACTGCGAAAATCGTAAAGTTGATTCGCCTTTGGAAAGTGAACAAAAGGGTGGGTGTACTTCTGGAATCAGATGTTTCGTTGTGGATGTAATGGTGATGGTTTCCAAAAGATACGATTACAGTTTTGTCGGTGAAAAACTGCGGTAAGACTGCGAAACTCGCAGACCTTTTTCGCCTTTGGAAAGTAAACAAAATTGTGGTTTTACTTCTGGAATAGGTTGTTTCGTTGTGGAGTAATTGTTGATGGTTTCCTAAAGCTACGATTGCAGTTTTGTCGCTGAAAACTGAAATAAGACGGCGAAACACGAACAGTTTATTCGCCTTTCAAAAGAGAACAAACCGGTGGTTTAACGTTTAGAATCGGGTGTATCGGTGTGGAGTTATTGTTGTTTGTTTTCAAAACATACAATTGCAGTTCAGTCGGTGAAGAATTGCGGTACGACTGCGAATATCGCACATTTATTTCGCCTTTGAAAAGTGAACAAAGCGGTGGGTGTACTTCTGGAATCAGATGTTTCGTTGTGGATGTAATGGTGATGGTTTCCAAAAGATACGATTACAGTTTTGTCGGTGAAACACTGCGGTAGGACTGCGAAACTTGCACACCTTATTCGTCTTTAAAAAGTGAACAAAACGGTGGTTTTATCTTTGGAATCGAGCGTTTCGTTTTGGAGTTAACGGGGATGGCATCAAAAAGATACGATTGCAGTTCTCGCAGTAAATACTCAAGTTAAGACAACGAAATTTGCAGAGTTTATTCGCTTTTAAAAGTTAACAAAACGGTGGTTTTACTTTTGGAATGGGATTTTTCGTTCTGGAGTTATTGTCGATGGTATCCAAAAGATACGATTGCAGTTTACTGGATAATTTATTCTGTTAGAGCAACGAAACTTGCGCAGCTTACGTAGTTTTGAAAGCAGAACAAAACAGTGTATTTTCTTTTGAAATCGAGCTTTTCGTTGTGGAGATATTGTCGATGGCATCCAAAAGATACGATTGCAGTTTTGTCAATGAAAAAAGCGGTAGGACTGGGAAACTCGTACAGTTTATTTGCCTTTGAATAGTGAACAAAACGCTGGTTTTACTTTTGCAAACGCATGTTTCGTTGTAGAGCTATTGTTGATGGTATCCAAAAGATATGATTGCCGTTTTGTCGGTGAAGAATTACGATAGGACTGCGAAACTCGCACAGTTTATTCGCCTTTGGAAAGTAAACAAAATTGTGGTTTTACTTCTGGAATAGGTTGTTTCGTTGTGGAGTAATTGTTGATGGTTTCCAAAAGTTACGATTGCAGTTTTGTCGCTGGAAACTGCAATAGGAGCGGCGAAACTCGCATAGTTTATTCGCCTTTCAAAAGAGTACAAAACGGTTATTTAACGTTTAGAATCGGGTGTATCGGTGTGGAGTTATTGTTGTTGGTTTTAAAAACATACAATTGCAGTTCTGTCGGTGAAGAATTGCGGTACGACTGCGAATATCGCACATTTATTTCGCCTTTGAAAAGTGTACAAAGCGGTGGGTGTACTTCTGGAATCAGATGTTTCGTTGTGGATGTAATGGTGATGGTTTCCAAAAGATACGATTACAGTTTTGTCGGTGAAACACTGCGGTAGGACTGCGAAACTCGCACAGCTTATTCGTCTTTAAAAAGTGAACAAAACGGTGGTTTTATTTTGGAATCGAGCGTTTCGTTTTGGAGTTAACGGGGATGGTATCAAAAAGATACGATTGCAGTTCTCGCAGTAAATAATCAAGTTAAGACAACGAAATTTGCACAGTTTATTCGCTTTTAAAAGTTAACAAAACGGTGGTTATACTTTTGGAATGGAATTTTTCGTTCTGGAGTTATTGTCGATGGTATCCAAAAGATACGATTGCAGTTTACTGGATAATTTATTCTGTTAGAGCAACGAAACTTGCGCAGCTTACGTAGTTTTGAAAGCAGAACAAAACTGTATTTTCTTTTGAAATCGAGCTTTTCGTTGTGGAGTTATTGTCGATGGCATCCAAAAGATACGATTGCAGTTTTGTCAATGAAAAAAAGCGGTAGGACTGGGAAACTCGTACAGTTTATTTGCTTTTGAATAGTTAACAAAACGCCGGTTTTTCTTTTACAAACGGATGTTTCGTTGTAGAGTTATTGTTGATGGTATCCAAAAGATATGATTGCAGTTTTGTCGGTGTGAAGATTTACGATAGGACTGCGAAACTCGCACAGTTTATTCGCCTTTGGAAAGTAAACAAAATTGTGGTTTTACTTCTGGAATTGGTTGTTTCGTTGTGGAGTAATTGTTGATGGTTTCCAAAAGCTACGATTGCAGTTTTGTCGCGGAAAACTGCAATATGTTGGCGAAACTCGCACAGTTTATTCGCCTTCCAAAAGAGAACAAAACGGTGGTTTTATGTTTAGAATCGGGTGTATCGGTGTGGAGTTACTGTTGTTGGTTTTCAAAACATACAATTGCAGTTCTGTCGCTGAAAAATTGCTGTAGGACTGCGAAACTCGCGCAGTTAATTCGCCTTTGGAAAGTGAACAAAACGGTGGGTGTACTTATACAATCAGATGTATCGTTGTGGATGTATTGGTGATGGTTTCCAAAAGATACGATTACAGTTTTGTCGGTGAAAAATTGCGGTAGGACTGCGAAACTTGCACAGCTTATTCGCCTTGAAAAAGTGAACAAAACGGTGGTTTTATTTTGGAATCGAGCGTTTCATTTTGGAGTTAACGTGGATGGTATCAAAAAGATACGATTGCAGTTCTCGCAGTGAATTATCACGTTAGGACAACGAAACTTGCACAGTTTACTTGCTTTGAAAAGTGAACAAAACGGTGGTTTTACTTTTGGAATGGGATTTTTCGTTCTGGAGTTATTGTCGATGGTATCCAAAAGATACGATTGCAGTTTACTGGATAATTTATTGTGTTAGAGCAACGTAACTTGCGCAGCTTACGTAGTTTTGAAAGCAGAACAAAACAGTGTATTTTCTTTTGAAATCGAGCTTTTCGTTGTGGAGTTATTGTCGATGGCATCAAAAAGATAAGATTGCAGTTTTGTCAATTAAAAAAATAGCGGTAGGACTGGGAAACTCGTACAGTTTATTTGCCTTTGAATAGTGAACAAAACGCTGGTTTTACTTTTACAAACGGATGTTTCGTTGTAGAGTTATTGTTGATGGTATCCAAAAGATATGATTGCAGTTTTGTCGGTGTGAAGAATTACGATAGGACTGCGAAACTCGCACAGTTTATTCGCCTTTGGAAAGTAAACAAAATTGTGGTTTTACTTCTGGAATTGGTTGTTTCGTTGTGGAGTAATTGTTGATGGTTTCCAAAAGCTACGATTGCAGTTTTGTCGCGGAAAATTGCAATATGTTGGCGAAACTCGCAGAGTTTATTCGCCTTCCAAAAGAGAACAAAACGGTGGTTTTATGTTTAGAATCGGGTGTATCGGTGTGGAGTTACTGTTGTTGGTTTTCAAAACATACAATTGCAGTTCTGTCGGTCAAAAATAGCGGTAGGACTGGGAAACTCGCACAGCTTATTCGCCTTTAAAAAGTGAACAAAACGGTGGTTTTATTTTGGAATCGAGCGTTTCGTTTTGGAGTTAACGTGGATGGTATCAAAAAGATACGATTGCAGTTCTCGCAGTGAATAACCACGTTAGGACAACGAAACTTGCGCAGTTTATTTGCTTTGAAAAGTGAACAAAACGGTGGTTTTACTTTTGCAATGGGATTTTTCGTTCTGGACTTATTGTCGATTATATCCAAAAGATACGATTGCTGTTTACTGGATAAATAATTGTGTTAGAGCAACGAAACTTGCGCAGCTTACGTAGTTTTGAAAGCAGAACAAAACAGTGTATTTTCTTTTGAAATCGAGCTTTTCGTTGTGGAGTTATTGTCGATGGCATCCACAAGATACGATTGCAGTTTTGTCAATACAAAAAAAATGCGGTAGGACTGGGAAACTCGTACGGTTTATTTGCCTTTGAATAGTGAACAAAACGCTGGTTTTACTTTTGCAAACGGATGTTTCGTTGTAGAATTCTTGTTGATGGTATCCAAAAGATACGATTGCAGTTTTGTCGGTGAAGAATTGCTACAGGACTGCGAAACTCGCACAGTTTATTCGCCTTTGGAAAGTGAACAAAATTGTGGTTTTACTTCTGGAATAGGTTGTTTCGTTGTGGAGTAATTGTTGATGATTTCCAAAAGTTACGATTGCAGTTTTGTCGCTGAAAACTGCAATAGGACGGCGAAACTTGCACAGTTTATTCGCCTTTCAAAAGAGAACAAAACGATGGTTTAACGTTTAGAATCGGGTGTATCGGTGTGGAGTTATTGTTGTTGGTTTTCAAAACATACAATTGCAGTTCTGTCAGTGAAAAATTGCGGTAGGACTGCGAAAATCGCACAGTTGATTCGCCTTTGGAAAGTGAACAAAAGGGTGGGTGTACTTCTGGAATCAGGTGTTTCGTTGTGGATGTAATGGTGATGGTATCCAAAAGAGACGATTGCAGTTTTGTCGGTGAAGAATTACGATAGGACTGCGAAACTCGCACAGTTTATTCGCCTTTGGAAAGTAAACAAAATTGTGGTTTTACTTCTGGAATAGGTTGTTTCGTTGTGGAGTAATTGTTGATGGTTTCCAAAAGATGCGATTGCAGTTTTGTCGCTGAAAACTGCAAAAGGACGGCGAAACTCGCACAGTTTATTCGCCTTTCAAAAGAGAACAAAACGGTGATTTAACGTTTAGAATCGGGTGTATCGGTGTGGAGTTATTGTTGTTGGTTTTCAAAACATACAATTGCAGTCCTGTCTGTGAAAAATTGCGGTAGGACTGCGAAGGACGTACAGCTAATTCGCCCTTGGAAAGTGAACACAAGGGTGGATGTACTTCTGGAATCAGATGTTTCGTTGTGGATGTGATGGTTTCCAAAAGATACGATTACAGTTTTGTCGGTGAAAAACTGCGGTAGGACTGCGAAACTCGCACAGCTTTTTCGCCTTTAAAAAGTGAACTAAACGGTGGTTTTATCTTTGGAATCGAGCGTTTCGTTTTGGAGTTAACGGGGATGGTATCAAAAAGATACGATTGCAGTTCTCGCAGTGAATAATCACGTTAAGACAACGCAACTTGCACAGTTTATTCGCTTTGAAAAGTGAACAAAACGGTGGTTTTACTTTTGCAATGGGATTTTTCGTTCTGGAGTTATTGTCGATGGTATCCAAATGATACGATTGCAGTTTACTGGATAATTTATTGTGTTAGAGCAACGAAACTTGCGCAGCTTACGTAGTTTTGAAAGCAGAACAAAACAGTGTATTTTCTTTTGAAATCGATCTTTTCGTTGTAGAGATATTGTCGATGGCATCCAAAAGATACGATTGCAGTTTTGTCAATGAAAAAAAGCGGTAGGACTGGGAAACTCGTACAGTTTATTTGCCTTTGAATAGTGAACAAAACGCTGGTTTTACTTTTGCAAACGAATGTTTCGTTGCAGAGTTATTATTGATGCTATGCAAAAGATACGATTGCAGTTTTGTCGGTGAAAAATTACGATAGGACTGCGAACCTCGCACAGTTTATTCGAATTTGGATAGTAAACAAAATTTTGGTTTTACTTCTGGAATAGGTTGTTTCGTTGTTTAGTAATTGTTTATGGTTTCCAAATTTACGATTGCAGTTTTGTCGCTGAAAACTGCAATAGGACCGCGAAACTCGCACAGTTTATTCGCCTTTCAAAAGAGAACAAAACGGTGGTTTAACGTTTAGAATCGGGTGTATCGGTGTGGAGTTATTGTTGTTGGTTTTCAAAACATACAATTGCACTTCTGTCGGTGAAAAATTGCTCTAGGACTGCGAAACTCGCGCAGTTAATTCGCCTTTGGAAAGTGAACAAAACGGTGGGTTTACTTCTGGAATCGGATATTTCGTTGTGGATGTATTGGTGATCGTTTCCAAAAGATAAGATTAGAGTTTTTTCGGTGAACAATTGCGGTAGGACTGCTAAACTCGCACAGCTTATTCGTCCTTAAAACGTGAACAAAACGGTGGTTTTATTTTGGAATCGAGCGTTTCGTTTGGGAGTTAACCGGGATGGTATCAAAAAGATACGATTGCAGTTCTCGCAGTGAATAATCACGTTAGGACAACGAAACTTGCACAGTTTATTCGTCTTTAAAACGTGAAAAAAACGGTGGTTTTATTTTGGAATCGAGCGTTTCGTTTTGGAGTTAACGGGGATGGTATCAAAAAGATACGATTGCTGTTCTCGCAGTGAATAATTACGTTAAGACAACGCAACTTGCACAGTTTATTCGCTTTGAAAAGTGAACAAAACGGTGGTTTTACTTTTGAAATGGGATTTTTCGTTCTGGAGTTATTGTCGATGGTATCCAAAAGATACGATTGCTGTTTACTGGATAAATAATTGTGTTAGAGCAACGAAACTTGCGCAGCTTACGTAGTTTTGAAAGCAGAACAAAACGGTGTATTTTCTTTTGAAATCGAGCTTTTCGTTGTGGAGTTATTGTCGATGGCATCTTAAAAATACGATTGCAGTTTTGTCAATGAAAAAGAAAAGCGGTAGGAGTGGGAAACTCGTACAGTTTATTTGCCTTTGAATAGTGAACAAAACGCTGGTTTTACTTTTGCAAACGAATGTTTCGTTGTAGAGTTATTATTGATGGTATCCAAAAGATACGATTGCAGTTTTGTCGGTGAAAAATTACGATAGGACTGCGAACCTCGTACAGTTTATTCGAATTTGGAAAGTAAACAAAATTGTATTTTTACTTCTGGAATAGGTTGTTTCGTTGTTTAGTAATTGTTGATGGTTTCCAAAAGTTACGATTGCAGTTTTGTCGCTGAAAACTGCAATAGGACCGCGAAACTCTCACAGTTTATTCGCCTTTCAAAAGAGAACAAAACGGTGGTTTAACGTTTAGAATCGGGTGTATCGGTGTGGAGTTATTGTTGTTGGTTTTCAAAACATACAATTGCACTTCTGTCGGTGAAAAATTGCGGGAGGACTGCGAAACTCGCGCAGTTAATTCGCCTTTGGAAAGTGAACAAAACGGTGGGTTTACTTCTGGAATCGGATATTTCGTTGTGGATGTATTGGTGATCGTTTCCAAAAGATAAGATTAGAGTTTTGTCGGTGAACAATTGCGGTAGGACTGCTAAACTCGCACAGCTTATTCGTCCTTAAAACGTGAACAAAACGGTGGTTTTATTTTGGAATCGAGCGTTTCGTTTGGGAGTTAACCGGGATGGTATCAAAAAGATACGATTGCAGTTCTCGAAGTGAATAATCACGTTAGGACAACGAAACTTGCACAGTTTATTCGTCTTTAAAACGTGAAAAAAACGGTGGTTTTATTTTGGAATCGAGCGTTTCGTTTTGGAGTTAACGGGGATGGTATCAAAAAGATACGATTGCTGTTCTCGCAGTGAATAATTACGTTAAGACAACGCAACTTGCACAGTTTATTCGCTTTGAAAAGTGAACAAAACGGTGGTTTTACTTTTGAAATGGGATTTTTCGTTCTGGAGTTATTGTCGATGGTATCCAAAAGATACGATTGCTGTTTACTGGATAAATAATTGTGTTAGAGCAACGAAACTTGCGCAGCTTACGTAGTTTTGAAAGCAGAACAAAACGGTGTATTTTCTTTTGAAATCGAGCTTTTCGTTGTGGAGTTATTGTCGATGGCATCTTAAAAATACGATTGCAGTTTTGTCAATGAAAAAAAAAGCGGTAGGACTGGGAAACTCGTACAGTTTATTTGCCTTTGAATAGTGAACAAAACGCTGGTTTTACTTTTGCAAACGAATGTTTCGTTGTAGAGTTATTATTGATGGTATCCAAAAGATACGATTGCAGTTTTGTCGGTGAAAAATTACGATAGGACTGCGAACCTCGCACAGTTTATTCGAATTTGGAAAGTAAACAAAATTGTGGTTTTACTTCTGAAATAGGTTGTTTCGTTGTTTAGTAATTGTTGATGGTTTCCAAAAGTTACGATTGCAGTTTTGTCGCTGAAAACTGCAAAAGGACGGCGAAACTCGCACAGTTAATTCGCCTTTGGAAAGTGAACAAAACGGTGGGTTTACTTCTGGAATCGGATATTTCGTTGTGGATGTATTGGTGATCGTTTCCAAAAGATAAGATTAGAGTTTTGTCGGTGAACAATTGCGGTAGGACTTCTAAACTCGCACAGCTTATTCGTCTTTAAAACGTGAACAAAACGGTGGTTTTATTTTGGAATCGAGCGTTTCGTTTTGGAGTTAACGGGGATGGTATCTAAAAGATACGATTGCAGTTCTCGCAGTGAATAATCGCGTTAGGACAACGAAACTTGCACAGTTTATTCGCCTTTAAAAGGTGAACAAAAAGGGTGGTTTTATGTTTGGAATCGAGCGTTTCGTTTTGGAACTAACGTGGATGGTATCAAAAAGATACGATTGCAGTTCTCGCAGTGAATAATCGCGTTAGGTGAACGAAACTTGCAGAAGTTATTTGCTTTGAAAAGTGAGCAAAACGGTGGTTTTACTTTTGGAATTAGATTTTTTGTTCCGGAGTTATTGTCGATGGTATCCAAAAGATACGATTGCAGTTTACTGGATAATTTATTGTGTTAGAGCAACGAAACTTGCGCAGCTTACGTAGTTTTGAAAGCAGAACAAAACAGTGTATTTTCTTTTGAAATCGAGCTTTTCGTTGTGGAGTTATTGTCGATGGCATCCACAAGATACGATTGCAGTTTTGTCAATACAAAAAAATGCGGTAGGACTGGGAAACTCGTACGGTTTATTTGCCTTTGAATAGTGAACAAAACGCTGGTTTTACTTTTGCAAACGGATGTTCCGTTTTCGAGTTCTTGTTGATGGTATCCAAAAGATACGATTGCAGTTTTGTCGGTGAAGAATTACGATAGGACTGCGAAACTCGCACAGTTTATTCGCCTTTGGAAAGTGAACAAAATTGTGGTTTTACTTCTGGAATAGGTTGTTTCGTTGTAGAGTAATTGTTGATGGTTTCCAAAAGTTACGATTGCAGTTTTGTCGCTGAAAACTGCAAAAGGACGGCGAAACTCGCACAGTTTATTCGCCTTTCAAAAGAGAACAAAACGGTGATTTAACGTTTAGAATCGGGTGTATCGGTGTGGAGTTATTGTTGTTGGTTTTCAAAACATACAATTGCAGTCTGTCGGTGAAAAATTGCGGTAGGACTGCGATGGTCGTACAGCTAATTCGCCTTTGGAAAGTGAACAAAACGGTGGGTTTACGTTTAGAATGGAATTTTCTGTTCTGGAGTTATTGTCGATAGTACCCAAAAGATACGGTTGCAGTTTACTGGATAAATAATTGTGTTAGAGCAACGAAACTTGCGCAGCTTACGTAGTTTTGAAAGCAGAACAAAACAGTGTATTTGCTTTTGAAATCGAGCTTTTCCTTGTGGAGTTATTGTCGATGGCATACAAAAGATACGACTGCAATTTTGTCAATGAAACAAAGTGGTAGGACTTGGAATCTCGCACAGGTTATTTGCCTTTGAATAGTAAACAAAACGCTGGTTTTACTTTTGCAAACGGATGTTTCGTTGCGGAGTTATTGTTGATGGTATCCAAAAGTTACGATTGCAGTTTTGTCGCTGAAAACTGCAATACCATAGCGAAACTCGCACAGTTTATTTGCTTTAAAAAGTGAACAAAACGGTGGTTTTACTTTTGGAATGAGATATTTCGTTCTGGAGTTATTGTCGATGGTATCCAAAAGATACGATTGCAGTTTCCTGGATAAATAATTGTGTTAGAGCAACGAAACTTGCGCAGCTTACGTAGTTTTGAAAGCAGAACAAAACAGTGTATTTTCTTTTGAATTCGAGCTTTTCGTTGTAGAGATATTGTCGATGGCATCCAAAAGATACGATTGCAGTTTTGTCAATGAAAAAAAGCGGTAGGACTGGGAAACTCGTACGGTTTATTTGCCTTTGAATAGTGAACAAAACGCTGGTTTTACTTTTGCAAACGGATGTTTCGTTGTAGAGTTCTTGTTGATGGTATCCAAAAGATACGATTGCAGTTTTGTCGGTGAAAAATTACGATAGGACTGCGAAACTTGCACAGTTTATTCGCCTTTGGAAAGTGAACAAAATTGCGGTTTTACTTCTGGAATAGGTTGTTTCGTTGTGGAGTAATTGTTGATGATTTCCAAAAGTTACGATTGCAGTTTTGTCGCTGAAAACTGCAAAAGGACGGCGAAACTCGCACAGTTTATTCGCCTTTCAAAAGAGAACAAAACGGTGGTTTAACGTTTAGAATCGGGTGTATCGGTGTGGAGTTATTGTTGTTGGTTTTCAAAACATACAATTGCAGTTCTGTCGGTGAAAAATTGCGGTAGGACTGCGAAAATCGCACAGTTGATTCGCCTTTGGAAAGTGAACAAAAGGGTGGGTGTACTTCTGGAATCAGGTGTTTCGTTGTGGATGTAATGGTGATGGCATCCAAAAGAGACGATTGCAGTTTTGTCGGTGAAGAATTACGATAGGACTGCGAAACTCGCACAGTTTATTCGATTTTGGAAAGTAAACAAAATTGTGGTTTTACTTCTGGAATAGGTTGTTTCGTTGTGGAGTAATTGTTGATGGTTTCCAAAAGTTGCGATTGCAGTTTTGTCGCTGAAAACTGCAAAAGGACGGCGAAACTCGCACAGTTTATCCGCCTTTCAAAAGAGAACAAAACGGTGATTTAACGTTTAGAATCGGGTGTATCGGTGTGGAGTTATTGTTGTTGGTTTTCAAAACATACAATTGCAGTCCTATCGGTGAAAAATTGCGGTAGGACTGCGAAGGACGTACAGCTAATTCGCCCTTGGAAAGTGAACACAAGGGTGGATGTACTTCTGGAATCAGATGTTTCGTTGTGGATGTGATGGTTTCCAAAAGATTCGATTACAGTTTTGTCGGTGAAAAACTGCGGTAGGACTGCGAAACTCGCACAGCTTTTTCGCCTTGGAAAAGTGAGCAAAACGGTGGTTTTACTTTTAGAATTGGATTTTTTGTTCTGGAGTTATTGTCGATGGTATCCAAAAGATACGATTGCAGTTTACTGGATAATTTATTGTGTTAGAGCAACGAAACTTGCGCAGCTTACGTAGTTTTGAAAGCAGAACAAAACAGTGTATTTTCTTTTGAAATCGAGCTTTTCGTTGTGGAGTTATTGTCGATGGCATCCAAAAGATACGATTGCAGTTTTGTCAATGAAAAAAAAAGCGGTAGGACTGGGAAACTCGTACGGTTTATTTGCCTTTGAATAGTGAACAAAACGCTGGTTTTACTTTTGCAAACGGATGTTTCGTTGTAGAGTTCTTGTTGATGGTATCCAAAAGATACGATTGCAGTTTTGTCGGTGAAGAATTACTACAGGACTGCGAAACTTGCACAGTTTATTCGCCTTTGGAAAGTGAACAAAATTGCGGTTTTACTTCTGGAATAGGTTGTTTCGTTGTGGAGTAATTGTTGATGATTTCCAAAAGTTACGATTGCAGTTTTGTCGCTGAAAACTGCAAAAGGACGGCGAAACTCGCACAGTTTATTCGCCTTTCAAAAGAGAACAAAACGGTGGTTTAACGTTTAGAATCGGGTGTATCGGTGTGGAGTTATTGTTGTTGGTTTTCAAAACATACAATTGCAGTTCTGTCGGTGAAAAATTGCGGTAGGACTGCGAAAATCGCACAGTTGATTCGCCTTTGGAAAGTGAACAAAAGGGTGGGTGTACTTCTGGAATCAGGTGTTTCGTTGTGGATGTAATGGTGATGGCATCCAAAAGAGACGATTGCAGTTTTGTCGGTGAAGAATTACGATAGGACTGCGAAACTCGCACAGTTTATTCGCCTTTGGAAAGTAAACAAAATTGTGGTTTTACTTCTGGAATAGGTTGTTTCGTTGTGGAGTAATTGTTGATGGTTTCCAAAAGTTGCGATTGCAGTTTTGTCGCTGAAAACTGCAAAAGGACGGCGAAACTCGCACAGTTTATTCGCCTTTCAAAAGAGAACAAAACGGTGATTTAACGTTTAGAATCGGGTGTATCGGTGTGGAGTTATTGTTGTTTGTTTTCAAAACATACAATTGCAGTCCTGTCGGTGAAAAATTGCGGTAGGACTGCGAAGGACGTACAGCTAATTCGCCCTTGGAAAGTGAACACAAGGGTGGATGTACTTCTGGAATCAGATGTTTCGTTGTGGATGTGATGGTTTCCAAAAGATACGATTACAGTTTTGTCGGTGAAAAACTGCGGTAGGACTGCGAAACTCGCACAGCTTTTTCGCCTTTAAAAAGTGAACAAAACGGTGGTTTTATCTTTGGAATCGAGCGTTTCGTTTTGGAGTTAACGTGGATGGTATCAAAAAGATACGATTGCAGTTCTCGCAGTGAATAATCACTGTAAGACAACGCAACTTGCACAGTTTATTCGCTTTGAAAAGTGAACAAAACGGTATTTTTACTTTTGCAATGGGATTTTTCTTTCTGGAGTTATTGTCGATGGTATCCAAATGATACGATTGCAGTTAACTGGATAATTTATTGTGTTAGAGCAACAAAACTTGCGCAGCTTACGTAGTTTTGAAAGCAGAACAAAACAGTGTATTTTCTTTTGAAATCGAGCTTTTCGTTGTAGAGATATTGTCGATGGCATCCAAAAGATACGATTGCAGTTTTGTCAATGAAAAAAGCGGTAGGACTGGGAAACTCGTACAGTTTATTCGCCTTTGAATAGTGAACAAAACGCTGGTTTTACTTTTGCAAACGGATGTTTCGTTGTAGAGTTATTGTTGATGGTATCCAAAAGATACGATTGCAGTTTTGTCGGTGAAGAATTACGATAGGACTGCGAAACTCGCACAGTTTATTCGCTTTTGGAAAGTAAAAAAAATTGTGGTTTTACTTCTGGAATAGGTTGTTTCGTTGTGGAGTAATTGTTGATGGTTTCCAAAAGTTACGATTGCAGTTTTGTCGCTGAAAACTGCAATAGGAGCGGCGAAACTCGCAAAGTTTATTCGCCTTTCAAAAGAGAACAAAACGGTGGTTTAACGTTTAGAATCGGGTGTATCTGTGTGGGGTTATTGTTGTTGGTTTTCAAACATACAATTGCAGTTCTATCGGTGAAACATTGCGGTAGGACTGCGAAAATCGTAAAGTTGATTCGCCTTTGGAAAGTGAACAAAAGGGTGGGTGTACTTCTGGAATCAGATGTTTCGTTGTGGATGTAATGGTGATGGTTTCCAAAAGATACGATTACAGTTTTGTCGGTGAAAAACTGCGGTAAGACTGCGAAACTCGCAGACCTTTTTCGCCTTTGGAAAGTAAACAAAATTGTGGTTTTACTTCTGGAATAGGTTGTTTCGTTGTGGAGTAATTGTTGATGGTTTCCTAAAGCTACGATTGCAGTTTTGTCGCTGAAAACTGAAATAAGACGGCGAAACACGAACAGTTTATTCGCCTTTCAAAAGAGAACAAACCGGTGGTTTAACGTTTAGAATCGGGTGTATCGGTGTGGAGTTATTGTTGTTGGTTTTCAAAACATACAATTGCAGTTCAGTCGGTGAAGAATTGCGGTACGACTGCGAATATCGCACATTTATTTCGCCTTTGAAAAGTGAACAAAGCGGTGGGTGTACTTCTGGAATCAGATGTTTCGTTGTGGATGTAATGGTGATGGTTTCCAAAAGATACGATTACAGTTTTGTCGGTGAAACACTGCGGTAGGACTGCGAAACTCGCACACCTTATTCGTCTTTAAAAAGTGAACAAAACGGTGGTTTTATTTTGGAATCGAGCGTTTCGTTTTGGAGTTAACGGGGATGGCATCAAAAAGATACGATTGCAGTTCTCGCAGTAAATACTCAAGTTAAGACAACGAAATTTGCAGAGTTTATTCGCTTTTAAAAGTTAACAAAACGGTGGTTTTACTTTTGGAATGGGATTTTTCGTTCTGGAGTTATTGTCGATGGTATCCAAAAGATACGATTGCAGTTTACTGGATAATTTATTCTGTTAGAGCAACGAAACTTGCGCAGCTTACGTAGTTTTGAAAGCAGAACAAAACAGTGTATTTTCTTTTGAAATCGAGCTTTTCGTTGTGGAGATATTGTCGATGGCATCCAAAAGATACGATTGCAGTTTTGTCAATGAAAAAAAGCGGTAGGACTGGGAAACTCGTACAGTTTATTTGCCTTTGAATAGTGAACAAAACGCTGGTTTTACTTTTTGCAAACGCATGTTTCGTTGTAGAGCTATTGTTGATGGTATCCAAAAGATATGATTGCCGTTTTGTCGGTGAAGAATTACGATAGGACTGCGAAACTCGCACAGTTTATTCGCCTTTGGAAAGTAAACAAAATTGTGGTTTTACTTCTGGAATAGGTTGTTTCGTTGTGGAGTAATTGTTGATGGTTTCCAAAAGTTACGATTGCAGTTTTGTCGCTGGAAACTGCAATAGGACGGCGAAACTCGCATAGTTTATTCGCCTTTCAAAAGAGTACAAAACGGTTATTTAACGTTTAGAATCGGGTGTATCGGTGTGGAGTTATTGTTGTTGGTTTTAAAAACATACAATTGCAGTTCTGTCGGTGAAGAATTGCGGTACGACTGCGAATATCGCACATTTATTTCGCCTTTGAAAAGTGTACAAAGCGGTGGGTGTACTTCTGGAATCAGATGTTTCGTTGTGGATGTAATGGTGATGGTTTCCAAAAGATACGATTACAGTTTTGTCGGTGAAACACTGCGGTAGGACTGCGAAACTCGCACAGCTTATTCGTCTTTAAAAAGTGAACAAAACGGTGGTTTTATTTTGGAATCGAGCGTTTCGTTTTGGAGTTAACGGGGATGGTATCAAAAAGATACGATTGCAGTTCTCGCAGTAAATAATCAAGTTAAGACAACGAAATTTGCACAGTTTATTCGCTTTTAAAAGTTAACAAAACGGTGGTTATACTTTTGGAATGGAATTTTTCGTTCTGGAGTTATTGTCGATGGTATCCAAAAGATACGATTGCAGTTTACTGGATAATTTATTCTGTTAGAGCAACGAAACTTGCGCAGCTTACGTAGTTTTGAAAGCAGAACAAAACTGGTATTTTCTTTTGAAATCGAGCTTTTCGTTGTGGAGTTATTGTCGATGGCATCCAAAAGATACGATTGCAGTTTTGTCAATGAAAAAAGCGGTAGGACTGGGAAACTCGTACAGTTTATTTGCTTTTGAATAGTTAACAAAACGCCGGTTTTTCTTTTACAAACGGATGTTTCGTTGTAGAGTTATTGTTGATGGTATCCAAAAGATATGATTGCAGTTTTGTCGGTGTGAAGATTTACGATAGGACTGCGAAACTCGCACAGTTTATTCGCCTTTGGAAAGTAAACAAAATTGTGGTTTTACTTCTGGAATTGGTTGTTTCGTTGTGGAGTAATTGTTGATGGTTTCCAAAAGCTACGATTGCAGTTTTGTCGCGGAAAACTGCAATATGTTGGCGAAACTCGCACAGTTTATTCGCCTTCCAAAAGAGAACAAAACGGTGGTTTTATGTTTAGAATCGGGTGTATCGGTGTGGAGTTACTGTTGTTGGTTTTCAAAACATACAATTGCAGTTCTGTCGCTGAAAAATTGCTGTAGGACTGCGAAACTCGCGCAGTTAATTCGCCTTTGGAAAGTGAACAAAACGGTGGGTGTACTTATACAATCAGATGTATCGTTGTGGATGTATTGGTGATGGTTTCCAAAAGATACGATTACAGTTTTGTCGGTGAAAAATTGCGGTAGGACTGCGAAACTTGCACAGCTTATTCGCCTTGAAAAAGTGAACAAAACGGTGGTTTTATTTTGGAATCGAGCGTTTCATTTTGGAGTTAACGTGGATGGTATCAAAAAGATACGATTGCAGTTCTCGCAGTGAATTATCACGTTAGGACAACGAAACTTGCACAGTTTACTTGCTTTGAAAAGTGAACAAAACGGTGGTTTTACTTTTGGAATGGGATTTTTCGTTCTGGAGTTATTGTCGATGGTATCCAAAAGATACGATTGCAGTTTACTGGATAATTTATTGTGTTAGAGCAACGTAACTTGCGCAGCTTACGTAGTTTTGAAAGCAGAGCAAAACAGTGTATTTTCTTTTGAAATCGAGCTTTTCGTTGTGGAGTTATTGTCGATGGCATCAAAAAGATAAGATTGCAGTTTTGTCAATTAAAAAAATAGCGGTAGGACTGGGAAACTCGTACAGTTTATTTGCCTTTGAATAGTGAACAAAACGCTGGTTTTACTTTTACAAACGGATGTTTCGTTGTAGAGTTATTGTTGATGGTATCCAAAAGATATGATTGCAGTTTTGTCGGTGTGAAGAATTACGATAGGACTGCGAAACTCGCACAGTTTATTCGCCTTTGGAAAGTAAACAAAATTGTGGTTTTACTTCTGGAATTGGTTGTTTCGTTGTGGAGTAATTGTTGATGGTTTCCAAAAGCTACGATTGCAGTTTTGTCGCGGAAAATTGCAATATGTTGGCGAAACTCGCAGAGTTTATTCGCCTTCCAAAAGAGAACAAAACGGTGGTTTTATGTTTAGAATCGGGTGTATCGGTGTGGAGTTACTGTTGTTGGTTTTCAAAACATACAATTGCAGTTCTGTCGGTCAAAAATAGCGGTAGGACTGGGAAACTCGCACAGCTTATTCGCCTTTAAAAAGTGAACAAAACGGTGGTTTTATTTTGGAATCGAGCGTTTCGTTTTGGAGTTAACGTGGATGGTATCAAAAAGATACGATTGCAGTTCTCGCAGTGAATAACCACGTTAGGACAACGAAACTTGCGCAGTTTATTTGCTTTGAAAAGTGAACAAAACGGTGGTTTTACTTTTGCAATGGGATTTTTCGTTCTGGACTTATTGTCGATTATATCCAAAAGATACGATTGCTGTTTACTGGATAAATAATTGTGTTAGAGCAACGAAACTTGCGCAGCTTACGTAGTTTTGAAAGCAGAACAAAACAGTGTATTTTCTTTTGAAATCGAGCTTTTCGTTGTGGAGTTATTGTCGATGGCATCCACAAGATACGATTGCAGTTTTGTCAATACAAAAAAAATGCGGTAGGACTGGGAAACTCGTACGGTTTATTTGCCTTTGAATAGTGAACAAAACGCTGGTTTTACTTTTGCAAACGGATGTTTCGTTGTAGAGTTCTTGTTGATGGTATATAAAAGATACGATTGCAGTTTTGTCGGTGAAGAATTGCTACAGGACTGCGAAACTCGCACAGTTTATTCGCCTTTGGAAAGTGAACAAAATTGTGGTTTTACTTCTGGAATAGGTTGTTTCGTTGTGGAGTAATTGTTGATGATTTCCAAAAGTTACGATTGCAGTTTTGTCGCTGAAAACTGCAATAGGACGGCGAAACTTGCACAGTTTATTCGCCTTTCAAAAGAGAACAAAACGATGGTTTAACGTTTAGAATCGGGTGTATCGGTGTGGAGTTATTGTTGTTGGTTTTCAAAACATACAATTGCAGTTCTGTCAGTGAAAAATTGCGGTAGGACTGCGAAAATCGCACAGTTGATTCGCCTTTGGAAAGTGAACAAAAGGGTGGGTGTACTTCTGGAATCAGGTGTTTCGTTGTGGATGTAATGGTGATGGTATCCAAAAGAGACGATTGCAGTTTTGTCGGT
The DNA here is from genome assembly GCA_039090855.1 of Macrothele yani. Taxonomy (NCBI): domain Eukaryota; kingdom Metazoa; phylum Arthropoda; class Arachnida; order Araneae; family Macrothelidae; genus Macrothele; species Macrothele yani. The sequence goes on along the minus strand of CM076992.1, from coordinate 56,820,830 downwards.
GAAGAATTACGATAGGACTGCGAAACTCGCACAGTTTATTCGCCTTTGGAAAGTAAACAAAATTGTGGTTTTACTTCTGGAATAGGTTGTTTCGTTGTGGAGTAATTGTTGATGGTTTCCAAAAGATGCGATTGCAGTTTTGTCGCTGAAAACTGCAAAAGGACGGCGAAACTCGCACAGTTTATTCGCCTTTCAAAAGAGAACAAAACGGTGATTTAACGTTTAGAATCGGGTGTATCGGTGTGGAGTTATTGTTGTTGGTTTTCAAAACATACAATTGCAGTCCTGTCTGTGAAAAATTGCGGTAGGACTGCGAAGGACGTACAGCTAATTCGCCCTTGGAAAGTGAACACAAGGGTGGATGTACTTCTGGAATCAGATGTTTCGTTGTGGATGTGATGGTTTCCAAAAGATACGATTACAGTTTTGTCGGTGAAAAACTGCGGTAGGACTGCGAAACTCGCACAGCTTTTTCGCCTTTAAAAAGTGAACTAAACGGTGGTTTTATCTTTGGAATCGAGCGTTTCGTTTTGGAGTTAACGGGGATGGTATCAAAAAGATACGATTGCAGTTCTCGCAGTGAATAATCACGTTAAGACAACGCAACTTGCACAGTTTATTCGCTTTGAAAAGTGAACAAAACGGTGGTTTTACTTTTGCAATGGGATTTTTCGTTCTGGAGTTATTGTCGATGGTATCCAAATGATACGATTGCAGTTTACTGGATAATTTATTGTGTTAGAGCAACGAAACTTGCGCAGCTTACGTAGTTTTGAAAGCAGAACAAAACAGTGTATTTTCTTTTGAAATCGATCTTTTCGTTGTAGAGATATTGTCGATGGCATCCAAAAGATACGATTGCAGTTTTGTCAATGAAAAAAAGCGGTAGGACTGGGAAACTCGTACAGTTTATTTGCCTTTGAATAGTGAACAAAACGCTGGTTTTACTTTTGCAAACGAATGTTTCGTTGCAGAGTTATTATTGATGCTATGCAAAAGATACGATTGCAGTTTTGTCGGTGAAAAATTACGATAGGACTGCGAACCTCGCACAGTTTATTCGAATTTGGATAGTAAACAAAATTTTGGTTTTACTTCTGGAATAGGTTGTTTCGTTGTTTAGTAATTGTTTATGGTTTCCAAATTTACGATTGCAGTTTTGTCGCTGAAAACTGCAATAGGACCGCGAAACTCGCACAGTTTATTCGCCTTTCAAAAGAGAACAAAACGGTGGTTTAACGTTTAGAATTGGGTGTATCGGTGTGGAGTTATTGTTGTTGGTTTTCAAAACATACAATTGCACTTCTGTCGGTGAAAAATTGCTCTCGGACTGCGAAACTCGCGCAGTTAATTCGCCTTTGGAAAGTGAACAAAACGGTGGGTTTACTTCTGGAATCGGATATTTCGTTGTGGATGTATTGGTGATCGTTTCCAAAAGATAAGATTAGAGTTTTGTCGGTGAACAATTGCGGTAGGACTGCTAAACTCGCACAGCTTATTCGTCCTTAAAACGTGAACAAAACGGTGGTTTTATTTTGGAATCGAGCGTTTCGTTTGGGAGTTAACCGGGATGGTATCAAAAAGATACGATTGCAGTTCTCGCAGTGAATAATCACGTTAGGACAACGAAACTTGCACAGTTTATTCGTCTTTAAAACGTGAAAAAAACGGTGGTTTTATTTTGGAATCGAGCGTTTCGTTTTGGAGTTAACGGGGATGGTATCAAAAAGATACGATTGCTGTTCTCGCAGTGAATAATTACGTTAAGACAACGCAACTTGCACAGTTTATTCGCTTTGAAAAGTGAACAAAACGGTGGTTTTACTTTTGAAATGGGATTTTTCGTTCTGGAGTTATTGTCGATGGTATCCAAAAGATACGATTGCTGTTTACTGGATAAATAATTGTGTTAGAGCAACGAAACTTGCGCAGCTTACGTAGTTTTGAAAGCAGAACAAAACGGTGTATTTTCTTTTGAAATCGAGCTTTTCGTTGTGGAGTTATTGTCGATGGCATCTTAAAAATACGATTGCAGTTTTGTCAATGAAAAAGAAAAGCGGTAGGAGTGGGAAACTCGTACAGTTTATTTGCCTTTGAATAGTGAACAAAACGCTGGTTTTACTTTTGCAAACGAATGTTTCGTTGTAGAGTTATTATTGATGGTATCCAAAAGATACGATTGCAGTTTTGTCGGTGAAAAATTACGATAGGACTGCGAACCTCGTACAGTTTATTCGAATTTGGAAAGTAAACAAAATTGTATTTTTACTTCTGGAATAGGTTGTTTCGTTGTTTAGTAATTGTTGATGGTTTCCAAAAGTTACGATTGCAGTTTTGTCGCTGAAAACTGCAATAGGAGCCGCGAAACTCGCACAGTTTATTCGCCTTTCAAAAGAGAACAAAACGGTGGTTTAACGTTTAGAATCGGGTGTATCGGTGTGGAGTTATTGTTGTTGGTTTTCAAAACATACAATTGCACTTCTGTCGGTGAAAAATTGCGGGAGGACTGCGAAACTCGCGCAGTTAATTCGCCTTTGGAAAGTGAACAAAACGGTGGGTTTACTTCTGGAATCGGATATTTCGTTGTGGATGTATTGGTGATCGTTTCCAAAAGATAAGATTAAAGTTTTGTCGGTGAACAATTGCGGTAGGACTGCTGAACTCGCACAGCTTATTTGTCTTTAAAACATGAACAAAACGGTGGTTTTATTTTGGAATCGAACGTTTCGTTTTGGAGTTAACGGGGATGGTATCAAAAAGATACGATTGCAGTTCTCGCAGTGAATAATCACGTTAGGACAACGAAACTTGTACAGTTTATTCGCCTTTAAAAGGCGAACAAAAAGGGTGGTTTTATGTTTGGAATCGTGCGTTTCGATTTGGAACTAACGTGGATGGCATCAAAAAGATACGATTGCAGTTCTCGCAGTAAATAATCACGTTAAGACAACGCAACTTGCACAGTTTATTCGCTTTGAAAAGTGAACAAAACGGTGGTTTTACTTTTGGAATGGGATTTTTCGTTCTGGAGTTATTGTCGATGGTATCCAAAAGATACGGTTGCAGTTTACTGGATAATTTATTGTGTTAGAGCAACGAAACTTGCGCAGCTTACGTAGTTTTGAAAGCAGAACAAAACAGTGTATTTTCTTTTGAAATCGAGCTTTTCGTTGTGGAGTTATTGTCGATGGCATCCACAAGATACGATTGCAGTTTTGTCAATACAAAAAAAATGCGGTAGGACTGGGAAACTCGTACGGTTTATTTGCCTTTGAATAGTGAACAAAACGCTGGTTTTACTTTTGCAAACGGATGTTCCGTTTTCGAGTTCTTGTTGATGGTATCCAAAAGATACGATTGCAGTTTTGTCGGTGAAGAATTACGATAGGACTGCGAAACTCGCACAGTTTATTCGCCTTTGGAAAGTGAACAAAATTGTGGTTTTACTTCTGGAATAGGTTGTTTCGTTGTAGAGTAATTGTTGATGGTTTTAAAAGTTACGATTGCAGTTTTGTCGCTGAAAACTGCAAAAGGACGGCGAAACTCGCACAGTTTATTCGCCTTTCAAAAGAGAACAAAACGGTGATTTAACGTTTAGAATCGGGTGTATCGGTGTGGAGTTATTGTTGTTGGTTTTCAAAACATACAATTGCAGTCCTGTCGGTGAAAAATTGCGGTAGGACTGCGATGGTCGTACAGCTAATTCGCCTTTGGAAAGTGAACAAAACGGTGGGTTTACGTTTAGAATGGAATTTTCTGTTCTGGAGTTATTGTCGATAGTATCCAAAAGATACGGTTGCAGTTTACTGGATAAATAATTGTGTTAGAGCAACGAAACTTGCGCAGCTTACGTAGTTTTGAAAGCAGAACAAAACAGTGTTTTTGCTTTTGAAATCGAGCTTTTCCTTGTGGAGTTATTGTCGATGGCATCCAAAAGATACGACTGCAATTTTGTCAATGAAACAAAGTGGTAGGACTTGGAATCTCGCACAGGTTATTTGCCTTTGAATAGTGAACAAAACGCTGGTTTTACTTTTGCAAACGAATGTTTCGTTGCAGAGTTATTATTGATGCTATGCAAAAGATACGATTGCAGTTTTGTCGGTGAAAAATTACGATAGGACTGCGAACCTCGCACAGTTTATTCGAATTTGGATAGTAAACAAAATTTTGGTTTTACTTCTGGAATAGGTTGTTTCGTTGTTTAGTAATTGTTTATGGTTTCCAAATTTACGATTGCAGTTTTGTCGCTGAAAACTGCAATAGGACCGCGAAACTCGCACAGTTTATTCGCCTTTCAAAAGAGAACAAAACGGTGATTTAACGTTTAGAATCGGGTGTATCGGTGTGGAGTTATTGTTGTTGGTTTTCAAAACATACAATTGCAGTCCTGTCGGTGAAAAATTGCGGTAGGACTGCGAAGGACGTACAGCTAATTCGCCCTTGGAAAGTGAACACAAGGGTGGATGTACTTCTGGAATCAGATGTTTCGTTGTGGATGTGATGGTTTCCAAAAGATACGATTACAGTTTTGTCGGTGAAAAACTGCGGTAGGACTGCGAAACTCGCACAGCTTTTTCGCCTTTAAAAAGTGAACTAAACGGTGGTTTTATCTTTGGAATCGAGCGTTTCGTTTTGGAGTTAACGTGGATGGTATCAAAAAGATACGATTGCAGTTCTCGCAGTGAATAATCACGTTAGGACAACGAAACTTGCACAGTTTATTTGCTTTGAAAAGTGAACAAAACGGTGGTTTTACTTTTGCAATGGGATTTTTCGTTCTGTAGTTATTGTCGATGGTATCCAAAAGATACGATTGCAGTTTACTGGATAACTTATTGTGTTAGAGCAACGAAACTTGCGCAATTTACGTAGTTTTGAAAGCAGAACAAAACAGTGTATTTTCTTTTGAAATCGAGCTTTTCGTTGTGGAGTTATTGTCGATGGCATCCAAAAGATAAGATTGCAGTTTTGTCAATGAAAAAAAGCGGTAGGACTGGGAAACTCGTACAGTTTATTTGCCTTTGAATAGTGAACAAAACGCTGGTTTTACTTTTGCAAACGGATGTTTCGTTGTAGAGGTATTTTTGATGGTATCCAAAAGATACGATTGCAGTTTTGTCGGTGAAGAATTACGATAGGACTGCGAAACTCGCACAGTTTATTCGCCTTTGGAAAGTAAACAAAATTGTTGTTTTACTTCTGGAATAGGTTGCTTCGTTGTGGAGTAATTGTTGATGGTTTCCAAAAGTTACGATTGCAGTTTTGTCGCTGAAAACTGCAACAGGAGCGGCGAAAATCGCAAAGTTTATTCGCCTTTCAAAAGAGAACAGAACGGTGGTTTAATGTTTAGAATCGGGTGTATCGGTGTGGAGTTATTGTTGTTGGTTTTCAAACATACAATTGCAGTTCTATCGGTGAAAAATTGTGGTAGGACTGCACAAATCGTACAGTTGATTCGCCTTTGGAAAGTGAACAAAAGGGTGGGTGTACTTCTGGAATCAGATGTTTCGTTGTGGATGTAATGGTGATGGTTTCCGAAAGATACGATTACAGTTTTGTCGGTGAAAAACTGCGGTAAGACTGCGAAACTCGCACAGCTTTTTCGCCTTTAAAAAGTGAACTAAACGGTGGTTTTATCTTTGGAATCGAGCGTTTCGTTTTGGAGTTAACGTGGATGGTATCAAAAAGATACGATTGCAGTTCTCGCAGTGAATAATCACGTTAGGACAACGAAACTTGCACAGTTTATTTGCTTTGAAAAGTGAACAAAACGGTGGTTTTACTTTTGCAATGGGATTTTTCGTTCTGTAGTTATTGTCGATAGTATCCAAAAGATACGATTGCAGTTTACTGGATAACTTATTGTGTTAGAGCAACGAAACTTGCGCAATTTACGTAGTTTTGAAAGCAGAACAAAACAGTGTATTTTCTTTTGAAATCGAGCTTTTCGTTGTGGAGTTATTGTCGATGGCATCCAAAAGATAAGATTGCAGTTTTGTCAATGAAAAAAAAGCGGTAGGACTGGGAAACTCGTACAGTTTATTTGCCTTTGAATAGTGAACAAAACGCTGGTTTTACTTTTGCAAACGGATGTTTCGTTGTAGAGTTATTGTTGATGGTATCCAAAAGATACGATTGCAGTTTTGTCGGTGAAGAATTACGATAGGACTGCGAAACTCGCACAGTTTATTCGCCTTTGGAAAGTAAACAAAATTGTGGTTTTACTTCTGGAATAGGTTGCTTCGTTGTGGAGTAATTGTTGATGGTTTCCAAAAGTTACGATTGCAGTTTTGTCGCTGAAAACTGCAACAGGAGCTGCGAAAATCGCAAAGTTTATTCGCCTTTCAAAAGAGAACAGAACGGTGGTTTAATGTTTAGAATCGGGTGTATCGGTGTATAGTTATTGTTGTTGGTTTTCAAAACATACAATTGCAGTTCTATCGGTGAAAAATTGTGGTAGGACTGCAAAAATCGTACAGTTGATTCGCCTTTGGAAAGTGAACAAAAGGGTGGGTGTACTTCTGGAATCAGATGTTTCGTTGTGGATGTAATGGTGATGGTTTCCAAAAGATACGATTACAGTTTTGTCGGTGAAAAACTGCGGTAAGACTGCGAAACTCGCACACCTTTTTCGCCTTTAAAAAGTAGAACAAAACGGTGGTTTTATCTTTGGAATCGAGCGTTTCGTTTTGGAGTTAACGTGGATGGTATCAAAAAGATACGATTGCAGTTCTCGCAGTGAATAATCACGTTAGGACAACGAAACTTGCACAGTTTATTTGCTTTGAAAAGTGAACAAAACGGTGGTTTTACTTTTGCAATGGGATTTTTCGTTCTGTAGTTATTGTCGATGGTATCCAAAAGATACGATTGCAGTTTACTGGATAACTTATTGTGTTAGAGCAACGAAACTTGCGCAATTTACGTAGTTTTGAAAGCAGAACAAAACAGTGTATTTTCTTTTGAAATCGAGCTTTTCGTTGTGGAGTTATTGTCGATGGCATCCAAAAGATAAGATTGCAGTTTTGTCAATGAAAAAAAGCGGTAGGACTGGGAAACTCGTACAGTTTATTTGCCTTTGAATAGTGAACAAAACGCTGGTTTTACTTTTGCAAACGGATGTTTCGTTGTAGAGTTATTGTTGATGGTATCCAAAAGATACGATTGCAGTTTTGTCGGTGAAGAATTACGATAGGACTGCGAAACTCGCACAGTTTATTCGCCTTTGGAAAGTAAACAAAATTGTGGTTTTACTTCTGGAATAGGTTGCTTCGTTGTGGAGTAATTGTTGATGGTTTCCAAAAGTTACGATTGCAGTTTTGTCGCTGAAAACTGCAACAGGAGCGGCGAAAATCGCAAAGTTTATTCGCCTTTCAAAAGAGAACAGAACGGTGGTTTAATGTTTAGAATCGGGTGTATCGGTGTGGAGTTATTGTTGTTGGTTTTCAAAACATACAATTGCAGTTCTATCGGTGAAAAATTGTGGTAGGACTGCAAAAATCGTACAGTTGATTCGCCTTTGGAAAGTGAACAAAAGGGTGGGTGTACTTCTGGAATCAGATGTTTCGTTGTGGATGTAATGGTGATGGTTTCCAAAAGATACGATTACAGTTTTGTCGGTGAAAAACTGCGGTAAGACTGCGAAACTCGCACAGCTTTTTCGCCTTTAAAAAGTGAACTAAACGGTGGTTTTATCTTTGGAATCGAGCGTTTCGTTTTGGAGTTAACGTGGATGGTATCAAAAAGATACGATTGCAGTTCTCGCAGTGAATAATCACGTTAGGACAACGAAACTTGCACAGTTTATTTGCTTTGAAAAGTGAACAAAACGGTGGTTTTACTTTTGCAATGGGATTTTTCGTTCTGTAGTTATTGTCGATAGTATCCAAAAGATACGATTGCAGTTTACTGGATAACTTATTGTGTTAGAGCAACGAAACTTGCGCAATTTACGTAGTTTTGAAAGCAGAACAAAACAGTGTATTTTCTTTTGAAATCGAGCTTTTCGTTGTGGAGTTATTGTCGATGGCATCCAAAAGATAAGATTGCAGTTTTGTCAATGAAAAAAGCGGTAGGACTGGGAAACTCGTACAGTTTATTTGCCTTTGAATAGTGAACAAAACGCTGGTTTTACTTTTGCAAACGGATGTTTCGTTGTAGAGTTATTGTTGATGGTATCCAAAAGATACGATTGCAGTTTTGTCGGTGAAGAATTACGATAGGACTGCGAAACTCGCACAGTTTATTCGCCTTTGGAAAGTAAACAAAATTGTGGTTTTACTTCTGGAATAGGTTGCTTCGTTGTGGAGTAATTGTTGATGGTTTCCAAAAGTTACGATTGCAGTTTTGTCGCTGAAAACTGCAACAGGAGCTGCGAAAATCGCAAAGTTTATTCGCCTTTCAAAAGAGAACAGAACGGTGGTTTAATGTTTAGAATCGGGTGTATCGGTGTGGAGTTATTGTTGTTGGTTTTCAAACATACAATTGCAGTTCTATCGGTGAAAAATTGTGGTAGGACTGCAAAAATCGTACAGTTGATTCGCCTTTGGAAAGTGAACAAAAGGGTGGGTGTACTTCTGGAATCAGATGTTTCGTTGTGGATGTAATGGTGATGGTTTCCAAAAGATACGATTACAGTTTTGTCGGTGAAAAACTGCGGTAAGACTGCGAAACTCGCACACCTTTTTCGCCTTTAAAAAGTAGAACAAAACGGTGGTTTTATCTTTGGAATCGAGCGTTTCGTTTTGGAGTTAACGTGGATGGTATCAAAAAGATACGATTGCAGTTCTCGCGGTGAATAATCACGTTAGGACAACGAAACTTTCACAGTTTATTTGCTTTGAAAAGTGAACAAAACGGTGGTTTTACTTTTGCAATGGGATTTTTCGTTCTGTAGTTATTGTCGATGGTATCCAAAAGATACGATTGCAGTTTACTGGATAATTTATTGTGTTAGAGCAACGAAACTTGCGCAATTTACGTAGTTTTGAAAGCAGAACAAAACAGTGTATTTTCTTTTGAAATCGAGCTTTTCGTTGTGGAGTTATTGTCGATGGCATCCAAAAGATAAGATTGCAGTTTTGTCAATGAAAAAAAAGCGGTAGGACTGGGAAACTCGTACAGTTTATTTGCCTTTGACTAGTGAACAAACCGCTGGTTTTACTTTTGCAAACGGATGTTTCGTTGCAGAGTTATTGTTGATGGTATCCAAAAGATACGATTGCAGTTTTGTCGGTGAAGAATTACGATAGGACTGCGAAACTCGCACAGTTTATTCGCCTTTGGAAAGTAAACAAAATTGTGGTTTTACTTCTGGAATAGGTTGCTTCGTTGTGGAGTAATTGTTGATGGTTACCAAAAGTTACGATTGCAGTTTTGTAGCTGAAAACTGCAACAGGAGCGGCGAAAATCGCAAAGTTTATTCGCCTTTCAAAAGAGAACAGAACGGTGGTTTAACGTTTAGAATCGGGTGTATCGGTGTGGAGTTATTGTTGTTGGTTTTCAAAACATACAATTGCAGTTCTGTCGCTGAAAAATTGCGGTAGGACTGCGAAACTCGCGCAGTTAATTCGCCTTTGGAAAGTGAACAAAACGGTGGGTGTACTTCTGGAATCAGATGTTTCGTTGTGGATGTATTGGTGATGGTTTCCAAAAGATACGATTACAGTTTTGTCGGTGAAAAATTGCGGTAGGACTGCGAAACTTGCACAGCTTATTCGCCTTGAAAAAGTGAACAAAACGGTGGTTTTATTTTGGAATCGAGCGTTTCGTTTTGGAGTTAACGTGGATGGTATCAAAAAGATACGATTGCAGTTCTCGCAGTGAATAATCACGTTAGGACAACGAAACTTGCACAGTTTACTTGCTTTGAAAAGTGAACAAAACGGTGGTTTTACTTTTGCAATGGGATTTTTCGTTCTGGAGTTATTGTCGATGGTATCCAAAAGATACGATTGCAGTTTACTGGATAATTTATTGTGTTAGAGCAACGAAACTTGCGCAGCTTACGTAGTTTTGAAAGCAGAACAAAACCGTGTATTTTCTTTTGAAATCGAGCTTTTCGTTGTGGAGTTATTGTCGATGGCATCAAAAAGATGAGATTGCAGTTTTGTCAATTAAAAAATAGCGGTAGGACTGGGAAACTCGTAGAGTTTATTTGCCTTTGAATAGTTAACAAAACGCTGGCTTTACTTTTGCAAACGGATGTTTCGTTGTAGAGTTATTGTTGAAGGTATCCAAAAGATACGATTGCAAATTTGTCGGTGAAAAATTGCGATAGGACTGCGAAACTCGCACAGTTTATTCGCCTTCGGAAAGTAAACAAAATTGTGGCTTTACTTCTGGAATAGGTTGTTTCGTTGTGGAGTAATTGTTGATGGTTTCCAAAAGCTACGATTGCAGTTTTGTCGCTGAAAACTGAAATAAGACGGCGAAACACGAACAGTTTATTCGCCTTTCAAAAGAGAACAAAACGGTGGTTTAACGTTTAGAATCGGGTGTATCGGTGTGGAGTTATTGTTGTTGGTTTTCAAAACATACAATTGCAGTTCTGTCGGTGAAGAATTGCGGTACGACTGCGAATATCGCACATTTATTTCGCCTTTGAAAAGTGAACAAAGCGGTGGGTGTACTTCTGGAATCAGATGTTTCGTTGTGGATGTAATGGTGATGGTTTCCAAAAGATACGATTACAGTTTTGTCGGTGAAACACTGCGGTAGGACTGCGAAACTCGCACAGCTTATTCGTCTTTAAAAAGTGAACAAAACGGTGGTTTTATTTTGGAATCGAGCGTTTCGTTTTGGAGTTAACGGGGATGGTATCAAAAAGATACGATTGCAGTTCTCGCAGTAAATAATCAAGTTAAGACAACGAAATTTGCACAGTTTATTCGCTTTTAAAAGTTAACAAAACGGTGGTTTTACTTTTGGAATGGGATTTTTCGTTCTGGAGTTATTGTCGATGGTATCCAAAAGATACGATTGCAGTTTACTGGATAATTTATTCTGTTAGAGCAACGAAACTTGCGCAGCTTACGTAGTTTTGAAAGCAGAACAAAACAGTGTATTTTCTTTTGAAATCGAGCTTTTCGTTGTGGAGATATTGTCGATGGCATCCAAAAGATACGATTGCAGTTTTGTCAATGAAAAAAGCGGTAGGACTTGGAACTCGTACAGTTTATTTGCCTTTGAATAGTGAACAAAACGCTGGTTTTTCTTTTGCAAACGGATGTTTCGTTGCGGAGTTATTGTTGATTATATCCAAAAGTTACGATTGCAGTTTTGTCGCTGAAAACTGCAATAGCATCGCGAAACTCGCAAAGTTTATTTGCGTTAAAAAGTGAACAAAACGGTGGTTTTACTTTTGGAATGAGATATTTCGTTGGTTGGTTGGTTGGTTGGTTGGTTATTAGATTTTATTGGCGCAAGGGCCATGGTTGGCCAAAGAGCGCCAGATACAAGGCAAACAGACAAAATTAAAAAACGGGGCATAAATCGCAAAATCTGGCTGACCAAGTAAAACCGAACCATGAGTACAAAGGAAGGGCCAAAAAAGACAATGAAACAAACAGTATGAAAAACCTGGTACAATGTTGAGAAACAAGCCGATTAAGTAAAACTGAGGAATGAGAATGATAAAACACATTACGAAATCGAACACAACTACACATAGGATGAGTCACTCTCCTCCCCCACACACTCCAATATAATGGTGGCCGAGGGCGAGGACGAACTGTCACTATCCTCCCCCTCATGTTCCTCTGCAATGTAGGTTGAGGCTGGGGACGAACTGTCACTCTCCTCCCCCGATGTCCCTCTATAATATTGGGTGAGGGTGGGGACCTCGCTGAGTCCGAGACAGTTGCAATGTTGGTCAGGTGGACCGCGACAGTTGGATGGACACGGCACACCTTTGCGGATTGAGGGCCGGGTCTTCCGCACGTACAGGCTGTCTGCTGGGAACCGGAAGAGTCGGTCGTCTTCAAAAGAGAAGGCGCAGACTCAGCTGGTCGAATAAGCTGGAGCTCGGTGAAATCCACCTGTGTTGATTGTTCAACTGTAGATCGCTTGGCAAGTGCGGCGAGAGCTACAGGGCGCGGAACAAAGGGCTGCACGGGTTGCGGCAGAGACTGAACCACTGCGGCAAAAGTACGCTTTGGTGGGTATACCCAACTTGGCCTTGGCAGCAGGGTACGAGAGGCCCTCCAGGGTCTTGAGGCGCTGGATTGCCATCTCGTCCTTCCATTTCATACAGTTGCGGGAGTAAGCTGCATTAGCCTCACCGCAGTTAACACAGCAGGCCGCAGAAGTGCAACCATCCCCGTCATGTTCACTGGAGCCACAATTTGCGCAACGAGCGGAACTCTTACAGAAACGTTGAGAATGCCCGTACCTCTGGCACCTGAAACAGCGCAGAGGACTGGGAATGTACGGGCGAACTCCACAGACCAAGTAGCCAGCCTTGATTTCGGTCGGAACTTTCGGGGAGTTAAAAGTCAAGATTACATTTTTAGACTTAATCAAGGAACCATCGCGCCGGAACATCATACGACGAGCAGCAATAATACCTTGATCTGCAAGTTCAGTCACCAATTCGTCTTCACTGCATGGCAAGAGATCAAACTCCGAAATAACACCCCGAGAGGTGTTAAGAAACGGGTGAGGTGTCACTTTTACAGGAATGCCTTGAAGACTAGTGAGGTGCAGAAAAGTGTTACTCTGAGAAACACTGCAAGTTTGGACAAGCAGGTCCCCAGAGCGAAGCTTCCTCACAGACTTCAAGGGGCCAACCGCAGCGTCCAAAGCTTTAGAAATGAAAAATGGAGATCTGGTGGACAGTCTCTCATTCGGACCGATGGATTCTACAACTAAGTGTGTAGCATGCGTATTCACAGCAATCGAGGGGAGACGACGCTTCAGAGCGACTGGTACAGCTGCCGAAGAAGAGGTTCCACATTCTTGGTCCAGGTCATGGTCTAAAGATCGTTTAAGGGTATGAGACTTGGTAGGTTGAGAAGACGAAGGAGAGTCGTTGTCAACGATCATTTGCTCAGGTGACTTGAATTTGGAGCGTTTGTTTTTGGGTTTACCCATGGGAAAAAAGGAGAAGGATTCGTCTGCAGACTACTCCACCCACCACGGAGCCCTACAAGGGAGAACTGGAGGTCTGCAAGCCAAGAAAATGACGCTGGACACAGTTCTGGAGCTTATACGTTGCAGATATAGTCCGTTGGCTGTGATCACACGCACGCGGCGGACACTTCGGCCTCCGGGTACCGTCATGCCAACGCCTTTGGCATGATCCCACAGCCCCCGGGCTCACCGTGCCGTGCGCTACGACAAAAAAGCTGTTAAAGCCCTGCACACAACTTGGTACAAGACTTCTGACTAGAGGTGTCTCTAGCCTCCCGTTTACAGCGAAGCCGGGGTCGAAGAGGAGTGTTGGCACACAGGAGGCACTTATCCGGTCTCCTGCGACCTCAGCCGCCAGACATCCCATTTCCGCCTCACGGGTCTCCGCACGCGGCAAACATGCTGGTAGGTCTAGCACCCAAACCAGTTAAAAGGAGAAAAAAAATCCAAAGAAGACAAATCCTGGAAGGGAACCTAAACGGAATCTCAGCAACCTACGAACTGAGCGGTTAATATAAAACAGTTAGTGGTGGAGGGTAACAAAACCACAAGACCGGGGTGTTAGTACATAACGTGGTAGCGATTAGGTAAAGTATACAACACGGGCAACTAGCCAGTGGAGAAAATAAATAAAAACGAAAAAGCGAGACACAAGACCAGCTCGGGATCGTGGGGCCGCGACTCCCCAACAGCTGGATGAACAGCCGTCCCTGCAAACACCAACAGCACCAAAACAAAAAACAGGCGGTGGCATGACAACAGATGTTGACCAGTCACAAGGTCAGCTCGGGCCGTGGGGGCGCCGCTCCTCAAATAACTGGAAAACCAGTTATACCCGTGCGGGGAGATATTTCGTTCTGGAGTTATTGTCGATGGTATCCAAAAGATACGATTGCAGTTTACTGGATAAATAATTGTGTTAGAGCAACGAAACTTGCGCAGCTGACGTAGTTTTGAAAGCAGAACAAAACAGTGTACTTTCTTTTGAAATTGAGCTTTTCGTTGTGGAGTTATTGTCGATGGCATCCAAAAGATACGATTGCAGTTTCTTCAATGAAAAAAAAAGCGGTAGGACTGGGAAACTCGTACAGTTTATTTGCCCTTTAATAGTGAACAAAACGCTGGTTTTAGTTTTGCAAACGGATGTTTCGTTGTAGAGTTATTGTTGATGGTATCCAAAAGTTATGATTGCAGTTTTGCCGGTGAAGAATTAAGATAGGACTGCGAAACTCGAACAGTTTATTCGCCTTTGGAAAGTGAACAAAATTGTGGTTTTACTTCTGGAATAGGTTGTTTCGTTGTGGAGTAATTGTTGATGGTTTCCAAAAGTTACGATTGCAGTTTTGTCGCTGAAAACTGCAATGTGACAGCGAAACTGGCACAGTTGTTTCGCCTTTCAAAAGAGAGCAAAACGGTGGTTTAACGTTTAGAATCGGGTGTATCGGTGTGGAGTTATTGCTGTTGGTTTTCAAAGCATACAATTGCAGTTCTGTCGGTGAAAAATTGCGGTAGGACTGCGAAACTCGCGCAGTTTATTCGTCTTTGGAAAGTGAATAAAACGGTGTGTGTACTTCTGGAATCGGATATTTCGTTGTGGATGTATTGGTGATGGTTTCCAAAAGATACGATTGCAGTTTTGTCAATGAAAAAAGCAGTAGGACTGGGAAACTCGTGCAGTGTATTTGCCTTTGAATAGTGAACAAAACGCTGGTTTTACTTTTGCAAACGGATGTTTCGTTGTAGAGTTATTGTTGATGGTTTCCAAAAGTTACGATTGCAGTTTTGTCGCTGAAAACTGTAATAGGACTGCGAACCTCGAACAGTTTATTCGCCTTTCAAAAGAGAACAGAACGGTGGTTTAACGTTTAGAATCGGGTGTATCGGTGTGGAGTTATTGTTGTTGGTTTTCAAAACATATAATTGCAGTTCTGTCGCTGAAAAATTGCGGTAGGACTGCGAAACTCGCGCAGTTAATTCGCCTTTGAAAAGTGAACAAAACTGTGGGTGTACTTCTGGAATCAGATGTTTCGTTGTGGATGTATTGGTGATGGTTTCCAAAAGATACGATTACAGTTTTGTCGGTGAAAAATTGCGGTAGGACTGCGAAACTCGCACAGCTTATTAGCCTTGAAAAAGTGAACAAAACGGTGGTTTTATTTTGGAATCGAGCGTTTCGTTTTGGAGTTATTGTGGATAGCATCCAAAAGATACGATTGCAGTTTTGTCAATGAAAAAAGGCGGTAGGGCTCCTAAACTTGCACAGTTTATTTGCCTTTGAATAGTGAACAAAACGCTGGCTTTACTTTTGCAAACGGATGTTTCGTTGTAGAGTTATTGTTGATGGTATCCAAAAGATACGATTGCAAATTTGTCGGTGAAAAATTGCGATAGGACTGCGAAACTCGCACAGTTTATTCGCCTTTGGAAAGTAAACAAAATTGTGGTTTTACTTCTGGAATAGGTTGTTTCGTTGTTTAGTAATTGTTGATGGTTTCCAAAAGTTACGATTGCAGTTTTGTCGCTGAAAACTGAAATAGGACGACGAAACACGAACACTTTATTCGCCTTTCAAAAGAGAACAAAACGGTGGTTTAACGTTTAGAATCGGGTGTATCGGTGTGGAGTTATTGTTGTTGGTTTTCAAAACATACAATTGCAGTTCTGTCGGTGAAGAATTGCGGTACGACTGCGAATATCGCACATTTATTTCGCCTTTGTAAAGTGAATAAAGCGGTGGGTGTGCTTCTGGAATCAGATGTTTCGTTGTGGATGGTGATGGTTTCGAAAAGATACGATTACAGTATTGTCGGTGAAACACTGCGGTAGGACTGCGAAACTCGCACAGCTTATTCATCTTTAAAAAGTGAGCAAAACGGTGGTTTCATTTTGGAATCGAGCGTTTCGTTTTGGAGTTAACGGGGATGGTATCAAAAAGATACGATTGCAGTTCTCGAGTAAATAGTCAAGTTAAGACAACGAAAATTGCACAGTTTATTCGCTTTTAAAAGTTAACAAAACGGTGGTTTTACTTTTGGAATGGGATTTTTCGTTCTGGAGTTATTGTCGATGGTATCCAAAAGATACGATTGCAGTTTACTGAATAATTTATTGTGTTAGAGCAACGAAACTTGCGCAGCTTACGTAGTTTTGAAAGCAGAACAAAACAGTGTATTTTCTTTTGAAATCGAGCTTTTCGTTGTGGAGTTATTGTCGATGGCATCAAAAAGATACGATTGCAGTTTTGTCAATGAAAAAAAGCGGTAGGACTGGGAAACTCGTACAGTTTATTTGCCTTTGAATAGTGAACAAAACGCTGGTTTTACTTTTGCAAACGGATGTTTCGTTGTAGAGTTATTGTTGATGGTATCCAAAAGATATGATTGCAGTTTTGTCGGTGTGAAGAATTACGATAGGACTGCGAAACTCGCACAGTTTATTCGCCTTTGGAAAGTAAACAAAATTGTGGTTTTACTTCTGGAATAGGTTGTTTCGTTGTGGAGTAATTGTTGATGGTTTCCAAAAGCTACGATTGCAGTTTTGTCGCGGAAAACTGCAATATGTTGGCGAAACTCGCACAGTTTATTCGACTTTCAAAAGAGAACAAAACGGTGGTTTTATGTTTAGAATCGGGTGTATCGGTGTGGAGTTACTGTTGTTGGTTTTCAAAACATACAATTGCAGTTCTGTCGGTGAAAAATAGCGGTGGGACTGCGAAACTCGCACAGCTTATTCGCCTTTAAAAAGTGAACAAAACGGTGGTTTTATTTTAGAATCGAGCGTTTCGTTTTAAAGTTAACGTGGATGGTATCAAAAAGATACGATTGCAGTTCTCGCAGTGAATAATCACGTTAGGACAACGAAACTTGCGCAGTTTATTTGCTTTAAAAGTGAACAAAACGGTGGTTTTACTTTTGCAATGGGATTTTTCGTTCTGGAGTTATTGTCGATGGTATCCAAAAGATACGATTGCTGTTTACTGAATAAATAATTGTGTTAGAGCAACGAAACTTGCGCAGCTTACGTAGTTTTGAAAGCAGAACAAATCAGTGTATTTTCTTTTGAAATCGAGCTTTTCGTTGTGGAGTTATTGTCGATGGCATCCAAAAAATACGATTGCAGTTTTGTCAATGAAAAAAGCGGTAGGACTGGGAAACTCGTACAGTTTATTTGCCTTTGAATAGTGAACAAAACGCTAGTTTTACTTTTGCAAACGGATGTTTCGTCGTTGAGTTATTGTTGATAGTATACAAAAGATACGATTGCAGTTTTGTCGGTGAAGAATTACGATAGGACTGCGAAACTCGCACAGTTTATTCGCTTTTGGAAAGTAAACAAAATTGTGGTTTTACTTCTGGAATAAATTGTTTCGTTGTGGAGCAATTGTTGATGGTTTCCAAAAATTACGATTGCAGTTTTGTCGCTGAAAACTGAAATAGGACGGCGAAACTCGCACACTTTATTCGCCTTTCAAAAGAGAACAAAACGGGGGTTTAACATTTAGAATCGGGTGTATCGGTGTGGAGTTATTGTTGTTGGTTTTCAAAATATACAATTGCAGTTCTGTCGATGAAAATGTGCGGTAGCACAGCGAAAATCGCACAGTTATTTCGCTTTTGGAAAGTGAACAAAACGGTGGGTGTACTTGTGGAATCAGATGTTTCGTTGTGGATGTAATGGTGATGGTTTCCAAAAGATACGTTTACAGTTTTGTCGATGAAAAATTGCGGTAGGATTGCAAAACTCGCACAGATTGTTCGTCTTTAAAAAGTGAACAAAACGGTGGTTTTACTTCTGGAATAGGTTGTTTCGTTGTGGAGTAATTGTTGATGGTTTCCAAAAGTTACGATTGCAGTTTTGTCGCTGAAAACTGCAAAAGGACGACGAAACTCGCACAGGTTTTTCGCCTTTCAAAAGAGAACAAAACGGTGATTTAACGTTTAGAATCGGGTGTATCGGTGTGGAGTTATTGTTGTTGGTTTTCAAAACATACAATTGCAGTCCTGTCGGTAAAAAATTGCGGTAGGACTGCGATGGTCGTACAGCTAATTCGCCTTTGGAAAGTGAACAAAACGGTGGGTTTACTTTTAGAATGAAATTTTCTGTTCTAGGGTTATTGTCGATAGTATCCAAAAGATACGGTTGCAGTTTACTGGATAAATAATTGTGTTAGAGCAACGAAACTTGCGCAGCTTACGTAGTTTTGTAAGCAGAACAAAACAGTGTATTTGCTTTTGAAATCGAGCTTTTCCTTGTAGAGTTATTGTCGATGGCATCCAAAAGATACGATTGCAATTTTGTCAATGAAAAAAAGTGGTAGGACTTGGAATCTCGCACAGGTTATTTGCCTTTGAATAGTGAACAAAACGCTGGTTTTACTTTTGCAAACGGATGTTTCGTTGGGGAGTTATTGTTGATGGTATGCAAAAGTTACGATTGCAGTTTTGTCGCTGAAAACCGCAATAGCATCGCGAAACTCGCACATTTTATTTGCTTTAAAAAGTGAACAAAACGGTGGTTTTACTTTTGGAATGAGATATTTCGTTCTGGAGTTATTGTCGATGGTATCCAAAAGATACGATTGCAGTTTACTATATAAATTATTGTGTTAGAGCAACGAAACTTGCACAGCTGACGTAGTTTTGAAAGCAGAACGAAACAGTGTATTTTCTTTTGAAATTGAGCTTTTCGTTGTGGAGTTATTGTCGATGGCATCCAAAAGATACGATTGCAGTTTTGTCAATGAAAAAAGCGGTAGGACTAGGAAACTCGTACAGTTTATTTGCCCTTTAATAGTGAACAAAACGTTGGTTTTAGTTTTGCAAACGGATGTTTCGTTGCGGAGTTATTGTTGATGGTATCCAAAAGTTATAATTGCAGTTTTGCCGGTGAAGAATTACGATAGGACTGCGAAACTCGCACAGTTTATTCGCCTTTGGAAAGTGAACAAAATTGTGGTTTTACTTCTGGAATAGGTTGTTTCGTTGTTGTTTCGCCTTTCAAAAGAGAACGAAACGGTCTTTTAACGTTTAGAATCGGGTGTATCGGTGTGGAGTTATTGCTGTTGGTTTTCAAAGCATACAATTGCAGTTCTGTCGGTGAAAAATTGCGGTAGGACTGCGAAACTCGCGCAGTTTATTCGCCTTTGGAAAGTGAATAAAACGGTGTGTGTACTTCTGGAATCGGATATTTCGTTGTGGATGTATTGGTGATGGTTTCCAAAAGATACGATTACAGTTTTGTTGTTGAAAAACTGCGGTAGGACTGCGAAACTCGCACAGCTTATTCGCCTTTAAAAAGTGAACAAAACGGTTTTTTTTTTATTTTGGAATCGAGCGTTTCGTTTTGGAGTTAACGTGGATGGTATCAAAAAGATACGATTGCAGTTCTCGCAGTGAATAATCACGTTAGGACAACGAAACTTGCACAGTTTATTTGCTTTGGAAAGTGAACAAAATTGTGGTTTTACTTCTGGAATAGGTTGTTTCGTTGTGGAGTAATTGTTGATGGTTTCCAAAAGTTACGATTGCAGTTTTGTCGCTGAAAACTGGAAAAGGACGGCGAAACTCGCACAGTTTATTCGCCTTTCAAAAGAAAACAAAACGGTTATTTAACGTTTAGAATCGGGTGTATCGGTGTGGAGTTATTGTTGTTGGTTTTCAAAACATACAATTGCAGTCCTGTCGGTGAAAAATTGCGGTAGGACTGCGATGGTCGTACAGCTAATTCGCCTTTGGAAAGTGAACAAAACGGTGGTTTTATGTTTGGAATCGAGCGTTTCGTTTTGGAGTTAACGTGGATGGTATCAAAAAGATACGATTGCAGTTCTCGCAGTGAATAATCACGTTAGGACAACGAAACTTGCGCAGTTTATTTGCTTTGAAAAGTGAACAAAATGGTGGTTTTACTTTTGCAATGGGATTTTTCGTTCTATAGTTATTGTCGATGGTATCCAAAAGATACGATTGCTGTTTACTGGATAAATAATTGTGTTAGAGCAACGAAACTTGCTCAGCTTACGTAGTTTTGAAAGCAGAACAAAACAGTGCATTTTCTTTTGAAATCGAGCCTTTCGTTGTGGAGTTATTGTCGATGGCATCCAAAAAATACGATTGCAGTTTTGTCAATGAAAAAAAAGCTGTAGGACTGGGAAACTCGTACAGTTTATATGCTTTTGAATAGTGAACAAAACGCCAGTTTTACTTTTCAAACGGATGTTTCGTTGTTGAGTTATTGTTGATGGTATCCAAAAGATACGATTGCAGTTTTGTCGGTGAAGAATTACGATAGGACTGCGAAACTCGCACAGTTTATTCGCTTTTGGAAAGTAAACAAAATTGTGGTTTTACTTCTGGAATAGTTTGTTTCGTTGTGGAGCAATTGTTGATGGTTTCCAAAAATTACGATTGCAGTTTTGTCGCTGAAAACTGAATAAGGACGGCGAAACTCGCACAGTTTATTTGCCTTTCAAAAGAGAAGAAAACGGTAATTTAACGTTTAGAATTGGGTGTATCGGTGTGGAGTTATTGTTGTTGGTTTTCAAAACATACAATTGCAGTAATGTCGGTGAAAAATTGCGGTAGGACTGCGATGGTCGTACAGCTAATTCGCCTTTTGGAAAGTGAACAAAACGGTGGTTTTACTTTTGCAATTGGATTTTTTGTTCTGGAGTTATTGTCGAAGGTATCCAAAAGTTACGATTGCAGTTTACTGGTTAAATAATTGTGTTAGAGCAACGAAACTTGATCAGCTTACATAGTTTTGAAAGCAGAACAAAACAGTGTACTTTCTTTTGAAATCGAGCTCTTCGTTTTGGAGTTATTGTCGATGGCATCCAAAAGATACGATTGCAGTTTTGTCAATAAAAAAAGGCGGTAGGACTGCGAAACTCGTACGGTTTATTTGCCTTTGAATAGTAAACAAAACGCTGGTTTTACTTTTGCAAAAGGATGTTTCGTTGTAGAGTTATTGTTGATGGTATCCAAAAGATACGATTGCAGTTTTGTCGGTGAAGAATTACGATAGGACTACGAAACTCGCACAGTTTATTCGAATTTGGAAGGTAAACAAAATTGTGGTTTTACTTCTGGAATAGGTTGGTTCGTTGCAGAATAATTGTTGATGGTTTGCAAAAGTTACGATTGCAGTTTTGTTGCTGAAAACTGCAATAGGACCGCGAACCTCGCACAGTTTATTCGCCTTTCAAAAGAGAACAAAACGGTGGTTAAACCTTTAGAATCGGGTGTATCGGTGTGGAGTTATTGTTGTTGGTTTTCAAAACATACAATTGCACTTCTGTCGGTGAGAAATTGCGGTAGGTCTGCGAAACTCGCGCAGTTAATTCGCCTTTAGAAATTGAACAAAACGGTGGGTTTACTTCTGGAATCGGATGTTTCGTTCTGGATGTCTTGGTGATCGTTTCCAAAAGATACGATTAGAGTTTTGTCGGTGAAAAATTGCGGTAGGACTGCGAAACTCGCACAGCTTATTCGTCTTTAAAAAGTGAACAAAACGGTGGTTTTATTTCGGAATCGAGCGTTTCGTTTTGGAACTAACGTGGATGGTGTCAAAAAGATACGATTGCAGTTATCGCAGTGAATAATCGCGTTAGGACAACGAAACTTGCACAGTTTATTTGCTTTAAAAAGGGAACAAAACGGTGATTTTACTTTTGGAATGGGATTTTCTGTTCTGGAGTTATTGTCGATAGTATCCAAAAGATACGGTTGCAGTTTACTGGATAAATAATTGTGTTAGAGCAACGAAACTTGCGCAGCTTACGTAGTTTTGAAAGCAGAACAAAACAGTGTATTTGCTTTTGAAATCGAGCTTTTAGTTGTGGAGTGTTTGTCGATGGCATCCAAAAGATACGACTGCAGTTTTGTCAATCAAAAAAGGGGGTAGGACTGGGAAACTCGTACGGTTTATTTGCCTTTGAATAGTGAACAAAACGTTGGTTTTACATTTGGAAACGGATTTTTCGTTGTAGAGTTATTGTTGATGGTATCCAAAAGATACGATTGCAGTTTTGTCGGTGAAGAATTACGATAGGACTGCGAAACTCGCACAGTTTATTCGCCTTTAAAAAGTGAACAAAATTGTGGTTTTACGTTTGGAATCAGGTGTATCGGTGTGGAGTTATTGTTGTTGGTTTTCAAAACACACAATTGCCGTTGTGTCGGTAAAAAGGTGCGGTAGGAGTGCGAAACTCGCACAGTTAATTCGCCTTAGGAAAGTGAACAAAACGGTGGGTTTATTTCTGGAATAGGTTGTTTCGTTGTGGTGTTGATGGTTTCCAAAAGATAATATTGCAGTTTAGTCGGGGAAAAATGCGATGGGTTTCGGAAACTAGCACAGTTTATTCGTTTCGGAATAGTGAACAAAACAATTGTTTTACTTTTGCAAAGTGATATTTCGTTGTGGACTTATGTAGATGGTTTTCAAAACATACAATTGCATTCCTGTCAGTGAAAAATTACGATAGGACTGCTAAACTCGCACAGTCTATTCGCCTTTGGAAAGTGAACAAAATTGTGGTTTTACTTCTGGAATAGGTTGTTTCGTTGTGGAGTAATTGTTGATGGTTTCCAAAAGTTACGACTGCAGTTTTGTCAGTAAAAACTTCAATAGGACGGCGAAACTCGCACAGTTTATTCGCCTTTCAAAAGAGTATAAAACGGTGGTTTAACAATTAAAATCGGGTGTATCGGTGTGGAGTTATTGTTGTTGGTTTTTAAAACATACAATTGCAGTTCTGTCGGTGAAAAATTGCGGTAGGACTGCGAAACTCGCACAGCTTATTCGCCTTTAAAAAGTGAACAAAACGGTGGTTTTATGTTTGTAATCGGGCGTTTCGTTGTGGAGTTTACGTGGATGGTATCAAAAAGATACGATTGCTGTTCTTGCAGTGAATAATCGCGTTAGGACAACGAAACTTGCACAGTTTATTTGCTTTGAAAAGTGAACAAAACGGTGGTTTTACTTTTGGAAAGAGATTTTTCGTTCTGGTGTTATTGTAGATGGTATCTAAAAGATTCGATTGCAGTTTACTATATAAATTATTGTGTTAGAACAACGAAACTTGCGCAGCTTACGTAGTTTTAAAAGCAGAACAAAACAGTGTATTTGCTTTTAAAATCGAGCTTTTAGTTGTTGAGTGTTTGTCGATGGCATCCAAAAGATACGACTGCAGTTTTGTCAATAAAAAAGGGGGTAGGACTGGGAAACTCGCACAGTTTATTTGCCTTTGAACAGTGAACAAAACGCTGGTTTTACTTTTACAAACGGATGTTTCGTTGTTTAGTTATTGTTCATGGTATACAAAAGATACGATTGCAGTTTTGTCGGTGAAGAGTTTTGATAGGACGGCGAAACTTGCACAGTTTATTCGCCTTTAAAAAGTGAACAAAATTGTGGTTTTACGTTTGGAATCAGGTGTATTGGTGTGGAGTTATTGTTGTTGGTTTTCAAAACATACAATTGCAGTTGTGTCGGTGAAAAGTTGCGGTAGGAGTGCGAAACTCGCACAGTTTATTCGCTTTTGGAAAGTAAACAAAATTGTGGTTTTATTTCTGGAATAATTTGTTTCGTTGTGGAGCAATTGTTGATGGTTTCCAAAAATTACGATTGCAGTTTTGTCGCTGAAAACTGAAATAGAACTGCGAAACTCGCACAGCTTATTCGCCTTTAAAAAGTGAACAAAACGTTGGTTTTATGTTTGTAATCGGGCGTTTCGTTGTGGAGTTTACGTGGATGGTATCAAAAAGATACGATTGCAGTTCTCGCAGTGAATAATCGCGTTAGGACAATGAAACTTGTACAGTTTATTTGCTTTGAAAAGTGAACAAAACGGTGGTTTTACTTTTGGAAGGGGATTTTTCGTTCTGGAGTTATTGTAGATGGTATCTAAAAGACACGATTGCAGTTTACTGTATAAATAATTGTGTAAGAGCAACGAAACTTGCGCAGCTTACGTAGTTTTAAAAGCAGAACAAAACAGTGTATTTGCTTTTAAAATCGAGCTTTTAGTTGTGGAGTGTTTGTCGATGGCATCCAAAAGATACGACTGCAGTTTTGTCAATGAAAAAAGGGGGTAGGACTGGAAAACTCACACAGTTTATTTGCCTTTGAATAGTTAACAAAACGCTGGTTTTACTTTTACAAACAGATGTTTCGTTGTGGAGTTATTGTTGATGGTATACAAAAGATACGATTACAGTTTCGTCGGGGAAGAGTTTCGATAGGACTGCGAAACTCGCACAGTTTATTCGCCTTTGGAAAGTGAACAAAATTGTGGTTTTACTTCTGGAATAGGTTGTTTCGTTGTGGAGTAATTGTTGATGGTTTCCAAAAGATACGATTACAGTTTTGTCGCTGAAACCTGCAATAGGACGGCGAAACTCGCACAGTTTATTCGCCTTTAAAAAGTGAACAAAATTGTTGTTTTACGTTTGGAATCAGGTGTATCGGTGTGGAGTTATTGCTGTTGGTTTTCAAAACATACAATTGCAGTTGTGTCGGTGAAAAGTTGCGGTAGGAGTGCGAAACTCGCACAGTTAATTCGCCTTTGGAAAGTGAACAAAACGGTGGCTTTATTTCAGGAATAGGTTGTTTCGTTGTGGTGTTGATGGTTTCCAAAAGATATGATTGCAGTTTAGTCGGGGAAAATTGCGATGGGTTTGGGAAAGTAGCACAGTTTATTCGTTTCTGAATAGTGAACAAAACAATTGTTTTACTTTTGCAAAGTGATATTTCATTGTGGAATTATGTAGATGGTTTTCAAAACATACAATTGCATTCCTGTCAGTGAAAACTTACGATAGGACTGCTAAACTCGCACAGTTTATTCGCCTTTGGAAAGTGAACAAAATTGTGGTTTTACTTCTGGAATAGGTTGTTTCGTTGTGGAGTAATTGTTGATGGTTTCCAAAAGTTACGATTGCAGTTTTGTCAGTAAAAACTTCAATAGAACGGCGAAACTCGCACAGTTTATTCGCCTTTCAAAAGAGTATAAAACGGTGGTTTAACAATTAGAATCGGGTGTATCGGTGTGGAGTTATTGTTGTTGGTTTTTAAAACATACAATTGCAGTTCTGTCGGTGAAAAATTGCGGTAGGACTGCGAAACTCGCACAGCTTATTCGCCTTTAAAAAGTGAACAAAACGGTGGTTTTATGTTTGTAATCGGGCGTTTCGTTGTGGAGTTTACGTGGATGGTATCAAAAAGATACGATTGCAGTTCTTGCATTGAATAATCGCGTTAGGACAACGAAACTTGTACAGTTTATTTGCTTTGAAAAGTGAACAAAACGGTGGTTTTACTTTTGGAAGGGGATTTTTCGTTCTGGAGTTATTGTAGATGGTATCTAAAAGACACGATTGCAGTTTACTGTATAAATAATTGTGTAAGAGCAACGAAACTTGCGCAGCTTACGTAGTTTTAAAAGCAGAACAAACCAGTGTATTTGCTTTTAAAATCGAGCTTTTAGTTGTGGAGTGTTTGTCGATGGCATCCAAAAGATACGACTGCAGTTTTGTCAATGAAAAAAGGGGGTAGGACTGGGAAACTCACACAGTTTATTTGCCTTTGAATAGTAAACAAAACGCTGGTTTTACTTTTACAAACAGATGTTTCGTTGTGGAGTTATTGTTGATGGTATACAAAAGATACGATTACAGTTTTGTCGGGGAAGAGTTTCGATAGGACTGCGAAACTCGCACAGTTTATTCGCCTTTATAAAGTGAACAAAATTGTGGTTTTACTTCTGGGATAGGTTGTTTCGTTGTGGAGTAATTGTTGATGGTTTCCAAAAGATACGATTACAGTTTTGTCGCTGAAACCTGCAATAGGACGGCGAAACTCGCACAGTTTATTCGCCTTTAAAAAGTGAACAGAATTGTGGTTTTACGTTTGGAATCAGGTGTATCGGTGTGGAGTTATTGCTGTTGGTTTTCAAAACATACAATTGCAGTTGTGTCGGTGAAAAGTTGCGGTAGGAGTGCGAAACTCGCACAGTTAATTCGCCTTTGGAAAGTGAACAAAACGGTGGGCTTATTTCAGGAATAGGTTGTTTCGTTGTGGTGTTGATGGTTTCCAAAAGATATGATTGCAGTTTAGTCGGGGGAAAATGCGATGGGTTTGGGAAACTAGCACAGTTTATTCGTTTCTGAATAGTGAACAAAACAATTGTTTTACTTTTGCAAAGTGATATTTCGTTGTGGACTTATGTAGATGGTTTTCAAAACATACAATTGCATTCCTGTCAGTGAAAAATTACGATAGGACTGCTAAACTCGCACAGTTTATTAGCCTTTGGAAAGTGAACAAAATTGTGGTTTTACTTCTGGAATAGGTTGTTTCGTTGTGGAGTAATTGTTGATGGTTTCCAAAAGTTACGATTGCAGTTTTGTCAGTAAAAACTTTAATAGGACGGCGAAACTCGCACAGTTTATTCGCCTTTCAAAAGAGTATAAAACGGAGGTTTAACAATTAGAATCGGGTGTATCGGTGTGGAGTTATTGTTGTTGGTTTTTAAAACATACAATTGCAGTTCTGTCGGTGAAAAATTGCGGTAGGACTGCGAAACTCGCACAGCTTATTCGCCTTTAAAAAGTGAACAAAACGGTGGTTTTATTTTTGTAATCGGGCGTTTCGTTGTGGAGTTTACGTGGATATTATCAAAAAGATACGATTGCAGTTCTTGCATTGAATAATCGCGTTAGGACAACGAAACTTGTACAGTTTATTTGCTTTGAAAAGTGAACAAAACGGTGGTTTTACTTTTGGAAGGGGATTTTTCGTTCTGGAGTTATTGTAGATGGTATCTAAAATACACGATTGCAGTTTACTGTATAAATAATTGTGTAAGAGCAACGAAACTTGCGCAGCTTACGTAGTTTTAAAAGCAAAACAAAACAGTGTATTTGCTTTTAAAATCGAGCTCTTAGTTGTGGAGTGTTTGTCGATGGCATATAAAAGATACGACTGCAGTTTTGTCAATGAAAAAAGGGGGTAGGACTGGGAAACTCACACAGTTTATTTGCCTTTGAATAGTTAACAAAACGCTGGTTTTACTTTACAAACAGATGTTTCGTTGTGGAGTTATTGTTGATGGTATACAAAAGATACGATTGCAGTTTCGTCGGGGAAGAGTTTCGATAGGACTGCGAAACTCGTGCAGTTTATTCGCCTTTGGAAAGTGAACAAAACATCGGTTTTACCTTTGCGAATGGAAATTTCTTTGTGGAGTTATTGTAGATTGTTTTCAAAAGATACAATTGCCGTTTTGTAGGGGAAAACTTACGATAGGACTGCGTAACTCGCACAGTTCATTCGCCTTTGGAAAGTGAACAAAATTGTGGTTTTACTTCTGGAATACGTTGTTTCGTTGTGGAGTAATTGTTGATGGCTTCCAAAAGTTACGATTGCAGTTTTGTCAGTAAAAACTTCAAAAGGACGGCGAAACTCGCACAGTTTATTCGCCTTTCAAAAGAGAATAAAACGGTGGTTTAACAATTAGAATCGGGTGTATCGGTGTATAGTTATTGTTGTTGGTTTAAAGACATACAATTGCAGTTCTGTCGGTGAAAAATTGCGGTTGGACGGTGAAAGTCGTACAGCTAATTCGCCATTGGGAAGTGAACAAACCGGTGGGTTTACTTCTGGAATCGGATGTTTTGTTGTGGAGGTATTGGTGATGGTTTCCAAAAGATACGATTACAGTTTTGTCGGTGAAAAAATGCGGGAGGACTGCGAAACTCGCGCAGCTTATTCGCCTTTAAAAAGTAAACAAAACCGTGGTTTTATGTTTGGAATCGGGCGTTTCGTTGTGTAGTTTACTTGGATGGTATCAAAAAGATACGATTGCAGTTCTTGCAGTGAATAATCGCGTTAGTACAACGAAACTTGCACAGTTTATTTGCTTTGAAAAGTGAACAAAACGGTGGTTTTACTTTTGAAAGGGGATTTTTCGTTCTGGAGTTATTGTAGATGGTATCTAAAGGACACGATTGCAGTTTGCTGTATAAATAATTGTGTTAGACCAACGAAACTTGCGCAGCTTTCGTAGTTTTGAAACCAGAACAAAACAGTGTATTTGCTTTTAAAATCGAGCTTTTCGTTGTGAAGTGTTTTACGATGGCATCCAAAAGATACGACTGCAGTTTTGTCAATGAAAAAAGGCGGTAGGACTAGGAAACTCGCACAGTTTATTTGCCTTTCAATAGTGAACAAAATGCTAGTTTTACTTTTGCAAACGGATGTTTCATTGTGGGTTTATTGTTGATGGTATACAAAAGATTTGAATGCAGTTTTGTCAGTAAAAAATTACGATAGGACTGCGAAACTTGCACAGTTTATTCACCTTTGGAAAGTGAACAAAACGGTGGGTTTACTTCTGGAATAGTTTGTTTCGTTGTGGAGTAATTGTTGATGGTTTCCAAAAGTTGCGATTGCAGTTTTGTCGATGAAAATTGCAATAGGACGGCGAAACTCGCACAGTTTATTCGCCTTTAAAAAGTGAACAAAATGGTGATTTTACGTTTGGAATCAGGTGTATCGGTGTGGAGTTATTGTTGTTGGTTTTCAAAAAATACAATTGCAGTTGTGTCGGTGAAAAATTGCGGTATTACTGCAAAACTCGCACAGTTACTTCGCCTTTGGAAAGTGAACAAAACAGTAAGTTTACTTCTGGAATCGGATGTTTCGTTGTGGAGCTATTGTTGATGGTTTCCAAAAGATACGATTGCAGTTTTGTCGGTGAAAAATTGCGATAGGATGGCGAACCTCGCACTGTTTATTTGCCTTTGCAAAGTGTAAAAAACGGTATTTTTACTTTTAAAATCGGTTGTTTCGTAGTGGAGTTATTGTCAATGGTTTCCAAAAGTTACGATTGCAGTTTTGTCGGTGAAATATTGCCTTAGGAGAACGAACCTCGCTTAGCTTATTTACCTTTAAAAAGTGAACAAAACTGTGGTTTTACGTTTGGAATCGGGTGTTTCGTTCTGTAATTATTTTCTATGGTTTCCAAACGATACGATTGCAGTTTTGTCGGGGAAAAATGCGGTGGGTTTGTTAAACTAGCACAGTTTATTCGTTTTTGAATAGTAAAAAAACAATTGTTTTACTTTTGCAAAGTGATATTTCGTTGTGGACTTATTGTAGATGGTTTTCAAAACATACAATTGCAGTCCTGTCAATAAAAAATTACTATAGGACTGCAAAACTCGCACAGTTTATTCGCCTGTGGAAAGTAAACAAAATTTTGGTTTTATTTCTGGAATAGGTTTTTTCGTTGTGGAGTAATTGTTGATGGTTTCCAAATGTTACGATTGCAGTTTTGTGGGTGAAAGCTTCAATAGGACGGCGAAACTCGCACAGTTTATTCGCCTTTTAAAAGAGAACAAAACGGTGGTTTAACGTTTAGAATCGGGTGTATCAGTGTGGAGATCTTGTTGTTGGTTTTCAAAACATACAATTGCGGTTCTGTCGGTGAAAAATTGCGGTAGGACTGCGAAACTCGCACAGTTAATTCGCCTTTATAAAGTAAACAAAACGGTGGGTTTACTTCTGGAATCGGATGTTTCGTTGTGGAGGTATTGGTGATGGTTTCCAAAAGATACGATTACAGTATTGTCGGTGAAAAAATACGGTAAGACTGCGAAACTCGCACAGCTTATTCGCCTTGAAAAAGTGAACAAAACGGTGGTTTTATTTTGGAATCGAGCGTTTCGTTTTGGAGTTAACGTGGATGGTATCAAAAAGATACAATTGCAGTTCTCGCAGTGAATAATCGCATTAGGACAACGAAACTTGCACAGTTTATTTGCTTTTAAAAGTTAACTAAACGGTGGTTTTACTTTTGGAATGGGATTTTTCGTTCTGGAGTTATTGTCGATGGTATCCAAAAGATACGATTGCAGTTTACTGAATAATTTATTCTGTTAGAGCAACGAAACTTGCGCAGCTTACGTAGTTTTGAAAGCAGAACAAAACAGTGTATTTTCTTTTGAAATCGAGCTTTTCGTTGTGGAGTTATTGTCGATGGCATCCAAAAGATACGATTGAAGTTTTGTCAATAAAAAAAGCGGTAGGACTGGGAAACTCGTACGGTTTATTTGCTTTCGAATAGTGAACAAAACGCTGGTTTTACTTTTGCAAACGGATGTTTCGTTGTAGAGTTATTGTTCATGGTATACAAAAGATACGATTGCAGTTTTGTCGGTGAAGAGTTTTGATAGGACGGCGAAACTTGCACAGTTTATTCGCCTTTAAAAAGTGAACAAAATTGTGGTTTTACGTTTGGAATCAGGTGTATTGGTGTGGAGTTATTGTTGTTGGTTTTCAAAACATACAATTGCAGTTGTGTCGGTGAAAAGTTGCGGTAGGAGTGCGAAACTCGCACAGTTTATTCGCTTTTGGAAAGTAAACAAAATTGTGGTTTTATTTCTGGAATAATTTGTTTCGTTGTGGAGCAATTGTTGATGGTTTCCAAAAATTACGATTGCAGTTTTGTCGCTGAAAACTGAAATAGAACTGCGAAACTCGCACAGCTTATTCGCCTTTAAAAAGTGAACAAAACGTTGGTTTTATGTTTGTAATCGGGCGTTTCGTTGTGGAGTTTACGTGGATGGTATCAAAAAGATACGATTGCAGTTCTCGCAGTGAATAATCGCGTTAGGACAATGAAACTTGTACAGTTTATTTGCTTTGAAAAGTGAACAAAACGGTGGTTTTACTTTTGGAAGGGGATTTTTCGTTCTGGAGTTATTGTAGATGGTATCTAAAAGAAACGATTGCAGTTTACTGTATAAATAATTGTGTAAGAGCAACGAAACTTGCGCAGCTTACGTAGTTTTAAAAGCAGAACAAAACAGTGTATTTGCTTTTAAAATCGAGCTTTTAGTTGTTTAGTGTTTGTCGATGGCATCCAAAAGATACGACTGCAGTTTTGTCAATGAAAAAAGGGGGTAGGACTGGAAAACTCACACAGTTTATTTGCCTTTGAATAGTTAACAAAACGCTGGTTTTACTTTTACAAACAGATGTTTCGTTGTGGAATTATTGTTGATGGTATACAAAAGATACGATTACAGTTTCGTCGGGGAAGAGTTTCGATAGGACTGCGAAACTCGCACAGTTTATTCGCCTTTGGAAAGTGAACAAAATTGTGGTTTTACTTCTGGAATAGGTTGTTTCGTTGTGGAGTAATTGTTGATGGTTTCCAAAAGATACGATTACAGTTTTGTCGCTGAAACCTGCAATAGGACGGCGAAACTCGCACAGTTTATTCGCCTTTAAAAAGTGAACAAAATTGTTGTTTTACGTTTGGAATCAGGTGTATCGGTGTGGAGTTATTGCTGTTGGTTTTCAAAACATACAATTGCAGTTGTGTCGGTGAAAAGTTGCGGTAGGAGTGCGAAACTCGCACAGTTAATTCGCCTTTGGAAAGTGAACAAAACGGTGGCTTTATTTCAGGAATAGGTTGTTTCGTTGTGGTGTTGATGGTTTCCAAAAGATATGATTGCAGTTTAGTCGGTGAAAATTGCGATGGGTTTGGGAAAGTAGCACAGTTTATTCGTTTCTGAATAGTGAACAAAACAATTGTTTTACTTTTGCAAAGTGATATTTCGTTGTGGAATTATGTAGATGGTTTTCAAAACATACAATTGCATTCCTGTCAGTGAAAACTTACGATAGGACTGCTAAACTCGCACAGTTTATTCGCCTTTGGAAAATGAACAAAATTGTGGTTTTACTTCGGGAATAGGTTGTTTCGTTGTGGAGTAATTGTTGATGGTTTCCAAAAGTTACGATTGCAGTTTTGTCAGTAAAAACTTCAATAGAACGGCGAAACTCGCACAGTTTATTCGCCTTTCAAAAGAGTATAAAACGGTGGTTTAACAATTAGAATCGGGTGTATCGGTGTGGAGTTATTGTTGTTGGTTTTTAAAACATACAATTGCAGTTCTGTCGGTGAAAAATTGCGGTAGGACTGCGAAACTCGCACAGCTTATTCGCCTTTAAAAAGTGAACAAAACGTTGGTTTTATGTTTGTTATCGGGCGTTTCGTTGTGGAGTTTACGTGGATGGTATCAAAAAGATACGATTGCAGTTCTTGCATTGAATAATCGCGTTAGGACAACGAAACTTGTACAGTTTATTTGCTTTGAAAAGTGAACAAAACGGTGGTTTTACTTTTGGAAGGGGATTTTTCGTTCTGGAGTTATTGTAGATGGTATCTAAAAGACACGATTGCAGTTTACTGTATAAATAATTGTGTAAGAGCAACGAAACTTGCGCAGCTTACGTAGTTTTAAAAGCAGAACAAACCAGTGTATTTGTTTTTAAAATCGAGCTTTTAGTTGTGGAGTGTTTGTCGATGGCATCCAAAAGATACGACTGCAGTTTTGTCAATGAAAAAAGGGGGTAGGACTGGGAAACTCACACAGTTTATTTGCCTTTGAATAGTAAACAAAACGCTGGTTTTACTTTTACAAACAGATGTTTCGTTGTGGAGTTATTGTTGATGGTATACAAAAGATACGATTGCAGTTTCGTCGGGGAAGAGTTTCGATAGGACTGCGAAACTCGTACAGTTTATTCGCCTTTATAAAGTGAACAAAATTGTGGTTTTACTTCTGGGATAGGTTGTTTCGTTGTGGAGTAATTGTTGATGGTTTCCAAAAGATACGATTACAGTTTTGTCGCTGAAACCTGCAATAGGACGGCGAAACTCGCACAGTTTATTCGCCTTTAAAAAGTGAACAAAATTGTGGTTTTACGTTTGGAATCAGGTGTATCGGTGTGGAGTTATTGCTGTTGGTTTTCAAAACATACAATTGCAGTTGTGTCGGTGAAAAGTTGCGGTAGGAGTGCGAAACTCACACAGTTAATTCGCCTTTGGAAAGTGAACAAAACGGTGGGTTTATTTCAGGAATAGGTTGTTTCGTTGTGGTGTTGATGGTTTCCAAAAGATATGATTGCAGTTTAGTCGGGGAAAAATGCGATGGGTTTGGGAAACTAGCACAGTTTATTCGTTTCTGAATAGTGAACAAAACAATTGTTTTACTTTTGCAAAGTGATATTTCGTTGTGGACTTATGTAGATGGTTTTCAAAACATACAATTGCATTCCTGTCAGTGAAAAATTACGATAGGACTGCTAAACTCGCACAGTTTATTAGCCTTTGGAAAGTGAACAAAATTGTGGTTTTACTTCTGGAATAGGTTGTTTCGTTGTGGAGTAATTGTTGATGGTTTCCAAAAGTTACGATTGCAGTTTTGTCAGTAAAAACTTCAATAGGACGGCGAAACTCGCACAGTTTATTCGCCTTTCAAAAGAGTATAAAACGGTGGTTTAACAATTAGAATCGGGTGTATCGGTGTGGAGTTATTGTTGTTGGTTTTTAAAACATACAATTGCAGTTCTGTCGGTGAAAAATTGCGGTAGGACTGCGAAACTCGCACAGCTTATTCGCCTTTAAAAAGTGAACAAACCGGTGGTTTTATGTTTGTAATCGGGCGTTTCGTTGTGGAGTTTACGTGGATGGTATCAAAAAGATACGATTGCAGTTCTTGCATTGAATAATCGCGTTAGGACAACGAAACTTGTACAGTTTATTTGCTTTGAAAAGTGAACAAAACGGTGGTTTTACTTTTGGAAGGGGATTTTTCGTTCTGGAGTTATTGTAGATGGTATCTAAAAGACACGATTGCAGTTTACTGTATAAATAATTGTGTAAGAGCAACGAAACTTGCGCAGCTTACGTAGTTTTAAAAGCAGAACAAACCAGTGTATTTGCTTTTAAAATCGAGCTTTTAGTTGTGGAGTGTTTGTCGATGGCATCCAAAAGATACGACTGCAGTTTTGTCAATGAAAAAAGGGGGTAGGACTGGGAAACTCACACAGTTTATTTGCCTTTGAATAGTAAACAAAACGCTGGTTTTACTTTTACAAACAGATGTTTCGTTGTGGAGTTATTGTTGATGGTATACAAAAGATACGATTGCAGTTTCGTCGGGGAAGAGTTTCGATAGGACTGCGAAACTCGTACAGTTTATTCGCCTTTATAAAGTGAACAAAATTGTGGTTTTACTTCTGGGATAGGTTGTTTCGTTGTGGAGTAATTGTTGATGGTTTCCAAAAGATACGATTACAGTTTTGTCGCTGAAACCTGCAATAGGACGGCGAAACTCGCACAGTTTATTCGCCTTTAAAAAGTGAACAAAATTGTGGTTTTACGTTTGGAATCAGGTGTATCGGTGTGGAGTTATTGCTGTTGGTTTTCAAAACATACAATTGCAGTTGTGTCGGTGAAAAGTTGCGGTAGGAGTGCGAAACTCACACAGTTAATTCGCCTTTGGAAAGTGAACAAAACGGTGGGTTTATTTCAGGAATAGGTTGTTTCGTTGTGGTGTTGATGGTTTCCAAAAGATATGATTGCAGTTTAGTCGGGGAAAAATGCGATGGGTTTGGGAAACTAGCACAGTTTATTCGTTTCTGAATAGTGAACAAAACAATTGTTTTACTTTTGCAAAGTGATATTTCGTTGTGGACTTATGTAGATGGTTTTCAAAACATACAATTGCATTCCTCTCAGTGAAAAATTACGATAGGACTGCTAAACTCGCACAGTTTATTCGCCTTTGGAAAGTGAACAAAATTGTAGTTTTACTTCTGGAATAGGTTGTTTCGTTGTGGAGTAATTGTTGATGGTTTCCAAAAGTTACGATTGCAGTTTTGTCAGTAAAAACTTCAATAGGACGGCGAAACTCGCACAGTTTATTCGCCTTTCAAAAGAGAACAAAACGGTGGTTTAACGTTTAGAATCGGGTGTATCAGTGTGGAGTTCTTGTTGTTGGTTTTCAAAACATACAATTGCGGTTCTGTCGGTGAAAAATTGCGGTAGGACTGCGAAACTCGCACAGTTAATTCGCCTTTGGAAAGTAAACAAAACGGTGGGTTTACTTCTCGAATCGGATGTTTCGTTGTGGAGGTATTGGTGATGGTTTCCAAAAGATACGATTACAGTATTGTCGGTGAAAAAATACGGTAAGACTGCGAAACTCGCACAGCTTATTCGCCTTGAAAAAGTGAACAAAACGGTGGTTTTATTTTGGAATCGAGCGTTTCGTTTTGGAGTTAACGTGGATGGTATCAAAAAGATACAATTGCAGTTCTCGCAGTGAATAATCGCATTAGGACAACGAAACTTGCACAGTTTATTTGCTTTTAAAAGTTAACTAAACGGTGGTTTTACTTTTGGAATGGGATTTTTCGTTCTGGAGTTATTGTCGATGGTATCCAAAAGATACGATTGCAGTTTACTGGATAATTTATTCTGTTAGAGCAACGAAACTTGCGCAGCTTACGTAGTTTTGAAAGCAGAACAAAACAGTGTATTTTCTTTTGAAATCGAGCTTTTCGTTGTTTAGTTATTGTCGATGGCATCCAAAAGATACGATTGAAGTTTTGTCAATAAAAAAAGCGGTAGGACTGGGAAACTCGTACGGTTTATTTGCTTTCGAATAGTGAACAAAACGCTGGTTTTACTTTTGCAAACGGATGTTTCGTTGTAGAGTTATTGTTGATGGTATCCAAAAGATACGATTGCAGTTTTGCCGGTGAAGAATTACGATAGGACTGCGAAACTCGCACAGTTTATTCGCCTTTGGAAAGTGAACAAAATTGTGGTTTTACTTTGGGAATAGGTTGTTTTGTTGTGGAGTAATTGCTGATGTTTTCCAAAAGTTACGATTGCAGTTTTGTCGCTGAAAACTGCAATAGGACGGCGAAACTCGCACAATTTATTCGCCTTTCAAAAGAGAACAAAACAGTGGTTTAACGTTTAGAATCGGGTGTATCGGTGTGGAGTTATTTTTGTTGGTTTTCAAAACATACAATTGCAGTTCTGTCGGTGAAAAATTGCGGTAGGACTGCGAAAGTCTTACAGCTAATTCGCCTTTGGAAAGTGAACAAAACGGTGAGTTTAGTTCTAGAGTCGGATGTTTCGTTGTGGCGGTATTGGTGATGGTTTCCAAAAGATACGATTACAGTTTTGTCGGTGAAAAAATGCGTTAGGACTGTGAAACTGGCACAGTTTATTCGCCTTTAAAAGGTGAACAAAAAGGGTGGTTTTATGTTTAGAATCGAGCGTTTCGTTTTGGAACTAACGTGGATGGTATCAAAAAGATACGATTGCAGTTATCGCCGTGAATAATCGCGTTAGGACAACGAAACTTGCACAGTTTATTTGCTTTAAAAAGTGAACAAAACAGTGATTTTACTTTTGGAATAGGATTTTCTGTTCTGGAGTTATTGTCGATGGTATCCAAAAGATACGATTGCAGTTTACTTTATAAATAATTGTGTTAAATCAACGAAACTTGCGCAGTTTACGTAGTATTGAAAGCAGGACAAAACAGTGTATTTGCTTTTGAAATCGAGTTTTTCGTTGTGGAGTTATTGTCGAAGGCATCCAAAAGATACCATTGCAGTTTTGTCAATGAAAAAAGTGGTAGGACTTGTAATCTCGCACAGGTGTTTTGCCTTTGAACAGTGAAGAAAACGTTGGTTTTACTTTTGCAAACCGATGTTTCGTTGCGGAGTTATTGTTGATGGTATCCAAAAGTTTCGATTGCAGTTTTGTCGCTGAAAACTGCAATAGCATGGCGAAACTCGCGCAGTTTATTTGCTTTAAAAAGTGAACAAAACGGTGGTTTTACTTTTGGAAAGGTATCTTTTGTTCTGGAGTTATTGTCGATGGTATCCAAAAGATACGATTACAGTTTACTGGAAAAATAATTGTGTTAGAGCAACGAAACTTGCGCAGCTTACGTGGTTTTGAAAGCAGAACAAAACAGTGTATTTTCTTTTGAAATCGAGCTTCTCGTTGTGGAGTTATTGTCGATGGCATCTAAAAGATACGATTGCAGTTTTGTCAATGAAAAAAAAGGGGTTGGACTGGGAAACTCGTACAGTTTATTTGCCTTTGAATAGTTAACAAAACGCTGGTTTTAGTTTTGCAAACGGATGTTTCGTTGTAGAGTTATTGTTGATGGTATCCAAAAGTTACGATTGCAGTTTTGCCGGTGAAGAATTACGATAGGACTGCGAAACTCGCACAGTGTATTCGCCTTTGGAAAGTGAACAAAATTGTGGTTTTACTTCTGGAATAGGTTGTTTCGTTGTGGAGTAATTGTTGATGGTTTCCAAAAGTTATGATTGCAGTTTTGTCGCTGAAAACTGCAATACGACGGCCAATTTGGCACAGTTTATTCGCCTTTCAAAAGAGAACAAAACGGTGGTTTAACGTTTAGAATCGGGTGTATCGGTGTAGAGTTATTGTTGTTGGTTTTCAAAACATACAATTGCAGTTCTGTCGGTGAAAAATTGCGGTAGGACGGCGAACGTCGTACAGCTAATTCGCCTTTGGAAAGTGAACAAAACGGTGGGTTTTCTTCTGGAATCGTATGTTTTGTTGTGGAGGTATTTGTGATGGTTTCCAAAAGATACGATTACAGTTTTGTCGGTGAAAAAATGGGGTAGTACTACGAAACTCGCACAGCTTATTCGCCTTTAAAAAGTAAACAAAACGGTTGTTTTATGTTTGGAATCGGGCGTTTCGTTTTGGAGTTAACGTGGATGGTATCAAAAAGATACAATTGCAGTTCTCGCAGTGAATAATCGCGTTAGGACAACGAAACTTGCACAGTTTATTTGCTTTAAAAAGTGAACAAAACGGTGGTTTTACTTTTAGAATGGGATTTTCTGTTCTGGAGTTATTGTCGATAGTATCCAAAAGATACGGTTGCAGTTTACTGGATAAATAATTGTGTTAGAGCAACGAAACTTGCGCAGTTTACGTAGTATTGAAAGCAGGACAAAACAGTGTATTTGCTTTTCAAATCGAGGTTTTCGTTGTGGAGTTATTGTCGATAGCATCCAAAAGATACGATTGCAGTTTTGTCAATGAAAAAAGGCGGTAGGGCTGCTAAACTTGCACAGTTTATTTGCCTTTGAATTGTGAACAAAACGCTGGTTTTACTTTTGCAAACGGATGTTTCGCTGTGGAGTTACTGTTGATGGTATACAAAAGATACGATTGCAGTTTTGTCGGTGAAGAGTTTCGATAGGACGGCGAAACTCGCACAGTTTTTTCGCCTTTAAAAAGTGAACAAAATTGTGGTTTTACGTTTGGAATCAGGTGTATCGGTGTGGAGTTATTGTTGTTGGTTTTCAAAACATACAATTGCAGTTGTGTCGGTGAAAAGTTGCGGTAGGAGTGCGAAACTCGCACAGTTTATTCGCCTTTGGAAAGTGAACAAAATTGTTGTTTTACTTCTGGAATAGGTTGTTTCGTTGGGGAGTAATTGTTGATGGTTTTCAAAAGATATGATTGCAGTTTAGTCGGGGAAACCATGCGGTGGGTCTGGGAAACTCGCACAGTTTATTCGCCTTTGAATAGTGAACAAAACAATGGTTTTACTTTTGCGAACGGATATTTCGTTGTGGAGTTATTGTAGATTGTTTCCGAAAGATACAATTGCCGTTTTGTCGGGGAAAATTTACGATAGGACTGCGAAACTCGCACAGTTTATTCGCCTTTTAAAAGAGAACAAAACGGTGGTTTAACGTTTAGAATCGGGTGTATCAGTGTGGAGTTCTTGTTGTTGGTTTTCAAAACATACAATTGCGGTTCTGTCGGTGAAAAATTGCGGTAGGACTGCGAAACTCGCACAGCTAATTTGCCATTGGAAAGTGAACAAACCGGTGGGTTTACTTCTGGAATCGGATGTTTTGTTGTGGAGGTATCGGTGATGGTTTCCAAAAGATACGATTACAGTTTTGTCGGTGAAAAAATGCGGTAGGACTGCGAAACTCTCACAGCTTATTCGCCTTTAAAAAGTAAACAAAACCGTGGTTTTATGTTTGGAATCGGGTGTTTCGTTGTGGAGTTCACGTGGATGGTATCAAAAAGATACGATTGCTGTTCTTGCAGTGAATAATCGCGTTAGGACAACGAAACTTGCACAGTTTATTTGCTTTGAAAAGTGAACAAAACGGTGGTTTTACTTTTGGAAGGGGATTTTTCGTTCTGGAGTTATTGTAGATGGTATCTAAAGGACACGATTGCAGTTTATTGTATAAATAATTGTGTTAGACCAACGAAACTTGCGCAGCTTTCGTAGTTTTGAAACCAGAACAAAACAGTGTATTTGCTTTTAAAATCGAGCTTTTCGTTGTGAAGTGTTTTACGATGGCATCCAAAAGATACGACTGCAGTTTTGTCAATGTAAAAAGGCGGTAGGACTGGGGAAACTCGCACAGTTTATTTGCCTTTAAATAGTGTACAAAATGCTAGTTTTACTTTTGCAAACGGATGTTTCGTTGTTTAGTTATTGTTGATGGTATACAAAAGAGTCGAATGCAGTTTTGTCGGTGAAAAATTACGATAGGACTGCGAAACTTGCACAGTTTATTCACCTTTGGAAAGTGAACAAAACGGTGGGTTTACGTCTGGAATAGTTTGTTTCGTTGTGGAGTAATTGTTGATGTTTTCTAAAAGTTGCGATTGCAGTTTTGTCGTTGAAAATTGCAATAGGACGGCGAAACTCGCACGGTTTATTCGCCTTTAAAAAGTGAACAAAATGGTGATTTTACGTTTGGAATCAGGTGTATCGATGTGGAGTTATTGTTGTTGGTTTTAAAAAAATACAATTGCAGTTGTGTCGGTGAAGAATTGCGGTATGACTGCGAAACTCGCACAGTTACTTCGCCTTTGGAAAGTGAACAAAACAGTAAGTTTACTTCTGGAATCGGATGTCTCGTTGTAGAGCTATTGTTGATGGTTACCAAAAGATACGATTACAGTTTTGTCGGTGTAAAAATGCGTTAGGACTGCGAAACTCGCACAGTTTATTCGCCTTTAAAAGGTGAACAAAAAGGGTGGTTTTATGTTTGGAATCGAGCGTTTCGTTTTGGAACTAACGTGGATGGTATCAAAAAGATACGATTGCAGTTATCGCCGTGAATAATCGCGTTAGGACAACGAAACTTGCACAGTTTATTTGCTTTAAAAAGTGAACAAAACAGTGATTTTACTTTTGGAATAGGATTTTCTGTTCTGGAGTTATTGTCGATGGTATCCAAAAGATACGATTGCAGTTTACCTTATAAATAATTGTGTTAAATCAACGAAACTTGCGCAGTTTACGTAGTATTGAAAGCAGGACAAAACAGTGTATTTGCTTTTGAAATCGAGTTCGTTGTGGAGTTATTGCCGATGGCATCCAAAAGATACCATTGCAGTTTTGTCAATGAAAAAAGTGGTAGGACTTGTAATCTCGCACAGGTGTTTTGCCTTTGAACAGTGAAGAAAACGTTGGTTTTACTTTTGCAAACCGATGTTTCGTTGCGGAGTTATTGTTGATGGTATCCAAAAGTTTCGATTGCAGTTTTGTCGCTGAAAACTGCAATAGCATTACGAAACTCGCGCAGTTTATTTGCTTTAAAAAGTGAACAAAACGGTGGTTTTACTTTTGGAAAGGTATCTTTTGTTCTGGAGTTATTGTCGATGGTATCCAAAAGATACGATTACAGTTTACTGGAAAAATAATTGTGTTAGAGCAACGAAACTTGCGCAGCTTACGTGGTTTTGAAAGCAGAACAAAACAGTGTATTTTCTTTTGAAATCGAGCTTCCCGTTGTGGAGTTATTGTCGATGGCATCTAAAAGATACGATTGCAGTTTTGTCAATGAAAAAAAGGGGTAGGACTGGGAAACTCGTACAGTTTATTTGCCTTTGAATAGTTAACAAAACGCTGGTTTTAGTTTTGCAAACGGATGTTTCGTTGTAGAGTTATTGTTGATGGTATCCAAAAGTTACGATTGCAGTTTTGCCGGTGAAGAATTACGATGGGACTGCGAAACTCGCACAGTGTATTCGCCTTTGGAAAGTGAACAAAATTGTGGTTTTACTTCTGGAATAGGTTGTTTCGTTGTGGAGTAATTGTTGATGGTTTCCAAAAGTTATGATTGCAGTTTTGTCGCTGAAAACTGCAATACGACGGCCAATTTGGCACAGTTTATTCGCCTTTCAAAAGAGAACAAAACGGTGGTTTAACGTTTAGAATCGGGTGTATCGGTGTAGAGTTATTGTTGTTGGTTTTCAAAACATACAATTGCAGTTCTGTCGGTGAAAAATTGCGGTAGGACGGCGAACGTCGTACAGCTAATTCGCCTTTGGAAAGTGAACAAAACGGTGGGTTTTCTTCTGGAATCGTATGTTTTGTTGTGGAGGTATTTGTGATGGTTTCCAAAAGATACGATTACAGTTTTGTCGGTGAAAAAATGGGGTAGTACTACGAAACTCGCACAGCTTATTCGCCTTTAAAAAGTAAACAAAACGGTTGTTTTATGTTTGGAATCGGGCGTTTCGTTTTGGAGTTAACGTGGATGGTATCAAAAAGATACAATTGCAGTTCTCGCAGTGAATAATCGCGTTAGGACAACGAAACTTGCACAGTTTATTTGCTTTAAAAAGTGAACAAAACGGTGGTTTTACTTTTAGAATGGGATTTTCTGTTCTGGAGTTATTGTCGATAGTATCCAAAAGATACGGTTGCAGTTTACTGGATAAATAATTGTGTTAGAGCAACGAAACTTGCGCAGTTTACGTAGTATTGAAAGCAGGACAAAACAGTGTATTTGCTTTTGAAATCGAGGTTTTCGTTGTGGAGTTATTGTCGATAGCATCCAAAAGATACGATTGCAGTTTTGTCAATGAAAAAAGGCGGTAGGGCTGCTAAAGTTGCACAGCTTATTTGCCTTTGAATTGTGAACAAAACGCTGGTTTTACTTTTGCAAACGGATGTTTCGATGTGGAGTTACTGTTGATGGTATACAAAAGATACGATTGCAGTTTTGTCGGTGAAGAGTTTCGATAGGACGGCGAAACTCGCACAGTTTTTTCGCCTTTAAAAAGTGAACGAAATTGTGGTTTTACGTTTGGAATCAGGTGTATCGGTGTGGAGTTATTGTTGTTGGTTTTCAAAACATACAATTGCAGTTGTGTCGGTGAAAAGTTGCGGTAGGAGTGCGAAACTCGCACAGTTTATTCGCCTTTGGAAAGTGAACAAAATTGTGGTTTTACTTCTGGAATAGGTTGTTTCGTTGGGGAGTAATTGTTGATGGTTTTCAAAAGATATGTTTGCAGTTTAGTCGGGGAAACCATGCGGTGGGTCTGGGAAACTCGCACAGTTTATTCGCCTTTGAATAGTGAACAAAACAATGGTTTTACTTTTGCGAACGGATATTTCGTTGTGGAGTTATTGTAGATTGTTTCCGAAAGATACAATTGCCGTTTTGTCGGGGAAAATTTACGACAGGACGGCGTAACTCGCACAGTTTATTCGCCTTTGGAAAGTGAACAAAATTGTGGTTTTACTTCTGGAATAGGTTGTTTCGTTGTGGAGTAATTGTTGATGGCTTCCAAAAGTTACGATTGCAGTTTTGTCAGTAAAAACTTCAATAGGAGGGCGAAACTCGCACAGTTTATTCGCCTTTCAAAAGAGAATAAAACGGTGGTTTAACAATTAGAATCGGGTGTGTCGGTGTGGAGTTATTGTTGTTGGTTTTCAAGACATAGAATTGCAGTTCTGTCGGTGAAAAATTGCGGTTGGACGGCGAAAGTCGTACAGCTAATTTGCCATTGGAAAGTGAACAAAACAGTAAGTTTACTTCTGGAATCGGATGTCTCGTTGTAGAGCTATTGTTGATGGTTACCAAAAGATACGATTGCAGTTTTGTCGGTGAAAAATTGCGATAGTATGGCGAACCTAGCACAGTTTATTTGCCTTTGAAAAGTGTACAAAACGGTATTTTCACTTTTAAAATCGGATGTTTCGTTGTGGAGTTATTGTCAATGGTTTCCAAAAGTTACGATTGCAGTTTTGTCGGTGAAATATTGCCTTAGGAGAACGAACCTCGCTTAGCTTATTTACCTTTAAAAAGTGAACAAAACTGTGGTTTTACGTTTGGAATTGGGTGTTTCGTTCTGTAATTATTTTCTATGGTTTCCAAACGATACGATTGCAGTTTTGTCGGGGAAAAATGCGGTGGGTTTGGGAAACTAGCACAGTTTATTCGTTTTTGAATAGTGAACAAAACAATTGTTTTACTTTTGCAAAGTGATATTTCGTTGTGGACTTATTGTAGATGGTTTTCAAACATACAATTGCAGTCCTGTCAATGAAAAATTACTATAGGACTGCGAAACTCGCATTTTCTGTCGGCCGCCCCGGTGGCGCAGTGGTCTAAGGCGCTGGCCTCTGATCATTCGTCCGTAAGGGGTCCGGGTTCGAATCCCGGTCAGGCATGGATGTTGTGTTTGTCTTACGGCACTGGCTCTCTCCCTTCCCTGGAACCAGTGACCCTAAATTAGGGACGGGCGACTGCTTATAGCCCATTGAGTTGCTCACGGTGGTCGTTAAACCTCAACCAAAAAAAAAAAAAAAAAAAAAAAAAAAAATTCTGTCGGTGAAAAATTGCGGTAGGGCTGCGAAGGTCGTACGGCTAATTCGCCTTTGGAAAGTGAACAAAACGGTGGGTTTTCTTCTGGAATCGGATGTTTTGTTGTGGAGGTATTTGTGATGGTATCCAAAATATACGATTACAGTTTTGTCGGTGAAAAAATGGGGTAGTACTGCGAAACTCGCACAGCTTATTCGCCTTTAAAAAGTAAACAAAACGGTTGTTCTATGTTAGGAATCGGGCGTTTCGTTTTGGAGTTAACGTGGATGGTATCAAAAAGATACAATTGCAGTTCTCGCAGTGAATAATCGCGTTAGGACAACGAAACTTGCACAGTTTATTTGCTTTGAAAAGTGAACAAAACG
The DNA here is from genome assembly GCA_039090855.1 of Macrothele yani. NCBI lineage: Eukaryota > Metazoa > Arthropoda > Arachnida > Araneae > Macrothelidae > Macrothele > Macrothele yani. Next base: position 56,776,803 of record CM076992.1, on the reverse strand, counting down.
GTGGTTTTACTTTTAGAATGGGATTTTCTGTTCTGGAGTTATTGTCGATAGTATCCAAATGATACGGTTGCAGTTTACTGGATACATAATTGTGTTAGAGCAACGAAACTTGCGCAGTTTACGTAGTATTGAAAGCAGGACAAAACAGTGTATTTGCTTTTGAAATCGAGCTTTTCGTTGTGGAGTTATTGTCGATAGCATTCAAAAGATACGATTGCAGTTTTGTCAATGAAAAAAGGCGGTAGGACTGGTAAACTTGCACAGTTTATTTGCCTTTGAATTGTGAACAAAACGCTGGTTTTACTTTTGCAAACAGATGTTTCGTTGTGGAGTTATTTTTGATGGTATACAAAAGATACGATTGCAGTTTTGTCGGTGAAAAATTACGATAGGACTGCGAAACTCGCACAGTTTATTCACCTTTGGAAAGTGAACAAAACGGTAGGTTTATGTTTGTAATCGGGCGTTTAGTTGTGGAGTTTACGTGAATAGTATGAAAAAGATACAATTGCAGTTCTCGCAGTGAATAATCGCGTTAGGACAACGAAACTTGCACAGTTTATTTGCTTTGAAAAGTGAACAAAACGGTGGTTTTAATTTTGGAAGGGGATTTTTGGTTCTGGAGTTATTGTAGATGGTATCTAAAAGACACGATTGCAGTTTACTGTATAAATAATTGTGTTAGAGCAACGAAACTTGCGCAGCTTACGTAGTTTTTAAAGCAGAACAAAACAGTGTATTTGCTTTTAAAATCGAGCTTTTAGTTGTGGAGTGTTTGTCGATGGCATCCAAAAGATACGACTGCAGTTTTGTCAATGAAAAAAGGGGGTAGGACTGGGAAACTTGCACAGTTTATTTGCCTTTGAATAGTGAACAAAACGCTGGTTTTACTTTTACAAACGGATGTTTCGTTGTGGAGTTATTGTTGATGGTATACAAAAGATACGATTGCAGTTTTGTCGGTGAAGAGTTTTGATAGGACGGCGAAACTTGCACAGTTTATTCGCCTTTAAAAAGTGAACAAAATTGTATTTTTACGTTTGGAATCAGGTGTAGCGGCGTAGAGTTATTCTTGTTGGTTTTCAAAACATACAATTGCAGTTGTGTCGGTGAAAAGTTGCGGTAGGAGTGCGAAACTCGCACAGTTAATTCGCCTTAGGAAAGTGAGCAAAACGGTGGGTTTATTTCTGGAATAGGTTGTTTCGTTGTGGTGTTGATGGTTTCCAAAAATATGATTGCAGTTTAGTCGGGGGAAAATGCGGTGGGTTTGGGAAACTAGCACAGTTTATTCGTTTCTGAATAGTGAACAAAACAATTGTTTTACTTTTGCAAAGTGATATTTCGTTGTGGACTTATGTAGATGGTTTTCAAAACATACAATTGCATTCCTGTCAGTAAAAAATTACGATAGGACTGCGAAACTCGCACAGTTTATTCGCCTTTGGAAAGTGAACAAAATTGTGGTTTTACTTCTGGTTGGTTGGTTGGTTGTTGGATTTTATTGGCGCAAGGGCCAGGTTTGGCCAAAGAGCGCCAGACAAAGAACGATCAGCCACAGATTTTTAAAAACGTGGAAAATGATTAAGATCAGACAGGCTTGGTAAAAGTTGAAAAAGAGTATGAAGAAAGCAGTGAAGAAAAGGTAGTTAATGAAGTTTATTAAAAGTAACATATTTACTAATGGAAAAGGACGAACCGTCACTCTCCTCCCCCCACACTCCTCTGCAATGCTGGCAGAGGGCGGGGACGAACTGTCACTCTCCTCCCCCATGTTCCTCTGCAATGCTGGTAGAGGCTGGGGACGAACTGTCACTCTCCTCCCCCCCGTGTTCTTCTATAATGTTGGGTGAGGGTGGGGACCTCGCTGAGGCCGAGACAGTTTGATGGACACCGCACACCTTTGCGGATTGAGGGCCGGGTCTTCCGCACGTGCAGGCTGTCTGCTGGGAACCGGAAGAGGCGGGCGTCTTCAAAAGAGAAGGCGCAGACTCAGCTGGTCGAATAAGCTGGAGCTCGGTGAAATCCACCTGTGTCGCTTGTTCAACTGTAGATCGCTTGGCAAGTGCGGCGAGAGCTACAGGGCGCGGAACAAAGGTCTGCACGGGTTGTGGCAGAGACTTAACAACTGCGGCAAAACTGCGCTGTCGGGTGTTGGGAATACCCAACTTGGCTTTGGCAGCAGGGTACGAGAGGCCTTCCAGGGTCTTGAGGCGCTGGATCGCCATCTCTTCCTTCCATTTCATACAGTTGCGGGAGTAAGCTGCATGGGCATCACCACAGTTAACACAGGAGGCCGCAGAAGTGCAACCTTCCCCGTCATGTTCACTGGAGCCACAATTAGCGCAACGAGCGGAACTCTTACAGAAACGTTGGGAATGCCCGTACCTCTGGCACCTGAAACAGCGCAGAGGACTGGGAATGTACGGGCGAACTCCACAGACCAAGTAGCCAGCCTTTATTTCGGTCGGAACTTTCGGGGAGTTAAAAGTCAAGATCACATTTTTAGACTTAATCAAAGAACCATCGCGCCGGAACATCATACGACGTGCAGCAAGAACACCTTGATCTGCAAGTTCAGACACCAATTCTTCTTCACTGCATGGTAAGAGATCAAATTCCGAAATAACACCCCGAGAGGTGTTAAGAAACGGGTGAGGAGCCACTTTGACAGGAATGCCTTGAAGACTAGTAAGGAGCAAAAGAGTGTTACTCTGAGAAACACTGCAAGTTTGAACAAGCAGGTCCCCAGAGCGAAGCTTCCTCACAGACTTCAAGGGGCCAACCGCAGCGTCCAAAGCTTTAGAAATAAAAAATGGAGATCTGGTGGACAGTCTCTCATTCGGATCGATGGATTCTACAAGTAAGTGTGTAGCATGCGTAGTCACAGCAATCGAGGGGAGACGACGCTTCGGAGCGACTGGTACAGCAGCCGAAGAAGAGGTTCCACATTCTTGGTCAAGGTCTAAAGACCGTTTAAGGGTATGAGACTTGGTAGGTTGAGAAGACGGAGAGTCGGTTGCAACTATCATTTTTTCAGGTGACTTAAATTTGGAGTGTTTATGTTTGGGTTTACCCATGGAAAAAAGAAGGAAGATTCGTCTGCAGACTACTCCACCCACCACCGAGCCCTACAAGGGAGAACTGGAGGTCCGCAAGCCAAGAAAATGACGCTAGACACAGTTCTGGAGCTTATACGTTGCAGATATAGTCCGTTGGCTGTGATCACACGCACTCGGCGGACACTTCGGCCTCCTGGTACCGTCATGCCAACGCCTTTGGCATGATCCCACAGCCCCCGGGCTCACCCTGCCGTGCCATACGACAAAAAAGCCGCTAAAGCCCGGTACACAACTTGGTACATGACTTCTGACTAGAGGTGGGTTAGTCTCTAGCCTCCCGTTTACAGCGAAGCCGGGGTCGAAGAGGAGTGTTGGTACACAGGAGGCACTTTATCCGGTCTCCTGCGACCTCAGCCGCCAGACATCCCATTTCCGCCTCACGGGTCTCCGCACGCGGCAAACATGCAGGTAGGTCTAGTACCCAAGCCAACTAAAAGGAAAAAAGAAATCTAAAGAAGACAAATCCTGGCAGGGAACCTAAACTGAATCTCAGCAACCTACGAACTGAGCGGTTAATATAAATCAGTTAGTGGTGGAGGGTAACAAAACCACAAGACCGGGGTGTTAGTACATAACGTGGTAGCGATTAGGTAAAGTATACAACACGGGCAACTAGCCAGTGGAGAAAATCAATAAAAACGAAAAAGCGAGACACAAGACCAGCTCGGGATCGTGGGGCCGCGACTCCCCAACAGCTGGATGAACAGCCGTCCCTGCAAACACCAACAGCACCGAAACAAGAAACAGGCGGTGGCATGACATCAGATGTTGACCAGTCACAAGGTCAGCTCGGGCCGTGGGGGCGCCGCTCCCCAAATAACTGGAAAACCAGCTATCCCCGTGCGGGGTTTTACTTCTGGAATAGGTTGTTTCGTTGTATAGTAGTTGTTGATGGTTTTCAAAAGATATGATTGCGGTTCTGTCGGTGAAATATTGCGGTAGGTCTGCGAAACCCGCACAGTTAATTCGCCTTTGGAAAGTGAACAAAACGGTGGGTTTACTTCTGGAATCGGATGTTTCGTTGTGGAGGTATTGGTGATGGTTTCCAAAAGATACGATTACAGTATTGTCGGTGCAAAAATGCGGTAGGACTGCGAATCTCTCACAGCTTATTCGCCTTTAAAAAGTAAACAAACCGGTGGTTTTATGTTCAGAATCGAGCGTTTCGTTTTGGTGTTAACGTGGATGGTATCAAAAAGATACGATTGCAGTCATCGCAGTGAATAATCCCGTTATGACAACGAAACCTGCACAGTTTATTTGCTTTGAAAAGTGAAAAAAACAGTGGTTTTACTTTTGGAATGGGGTTTTTTGTTCTTTTTGATCTGGAGTTATTGTCGATAGTATCCAAAAGTTACGGTTGCATATTACTGGATAAATAATTTTGTTAGAGCAACGAAACTTGCGCAGTTTACGTAGTATTGAAAGCAGAACAAAACAGTGTATTTGCTTTTGAAATCGAGCTTTTCGTTGTGGAGTTATTGTCGATGGCATCCAAAAGATACGACTGCAGTTTTGTCAATGAAAAAAGGCGGTAGGACTAGTAAATTTGCACATTTTATTTGCCTTTGAATTGTGAACAAAACGCTGGTTTTACTTTTGCAAACAGATGTTTCGTTGTGGAGTTATTGTTGATACTATACAAAAGATACGATTGCAGTTTTGTTGGTGAAACATTAAGATAGGACTGCGAAACTCGCACAGTTTATTCACCTTTGGAAAGTGAACAAAACGGTGGGTTTACTTCTGGAATAGGTTGGTTCGTTGTGGAGTAATTGTTGACGGTTTCCAAAAGTTGCGATTGCAGTTTTGTCGGTGAACATTGCAGTAGGACGGCGAAACTCGCACAGTATATTCGCCTTTCCAAAGAGAACAAAACGGTGGTTTTACGTTTAGAATCGGGTGTATCGGTGTGGAGTTATTGTTGTTGGTTTTCAAACATACAATTGCAGTTCTGTCTGTGAAAAATTGCGGTAGGACTGCGAAACTCGCACAGTTAAATCGGCTTTGGAGAGTGAACAAAACGGATGGTTTACTTCTGGAATCGGATATTTCGTTGCGGAGGTATTGTTGATGGTTTCCAAAAGATACGATTACAGTTTTGTCGAGGAAAAAATGCGGTGGGACTGGGAAACTCGCACAGTGTATTCGTTTTTGAATAGTGAACAAAACAATTGTTTTACTTTTGCAAAGTGATATTTCGTTGTGCACTTATTGTAGATGGTTTTCAAAACATACAATTGCAGTCCTGTCGGTGAAAAATTGCGGTAGGACTGCAAACCTCGCACAGTTAATTCGCCTTTGGAAATTGAACAAAACTATGGGTTTACTTCGGGAATCGGATAGTAAACCCATAGTTTTGTTCACTTCTGAAATCGGATGTGTCGTTGTAGAGGTATTGTTAATGGTTTCCAAAAGATACGATTGCAGTGTTGTCAATGAAAAATTGCGGTAGGACTGCAAAACTCGCACAGTTAATTTGCCTTTGGACAGTGAACAAAACTGTGGTTTTACTTCTGGAATCGGATTTTTTGTTGTGGAATTATTGCCGATGGTTTCCAAAAGATAATATTGCAGTTTTGTCGTTCAAAAAGTGCGGTAACACAGCGAAACTCCGCACAACCTATTGGCCCTTAAAAAGTGTACAAAACGGTGGTTTTACGTTTAGAATCGGGTGTATCCGTGTGGAGTTATTGTTGTTGGTTTTCAAAATATACAATTGCAGTTCTGTCTGTGAAAAATTGCGGTAGGACTGCGAAACTCGCACAGTTAATTCGGCTTTGGAAAGTAAACAAAACGGTGGGTTTACGTCTGGAATCGGATGTTTCGTTGTGGATGTATTGGTGATGGTTTCCAAAAGAACGATTACAGTTTTGTCGAGGAAAAAATGCTGGGACTGGGAATCTCGCACAGTGTATTCGCCTTTGTATAGTGAACAAAACGGTGGTTTTACTTCTGGAATGGGATTTTTCGTTCGGGAGTTATTGTCGATGGAGTCCAAAAGATGCTATTGCAGTTTACTGGATAAAGAATTGTGTTAGAGCAACGAAACTTGCGCAGCTTACGTGGTTTTGAAAGCAGAACAAAACAGTGTATTTTCTTTTGAAATCGAGCTTCCCGTTGTGGAGTTATTGTCGATGGCATCTAAAAGATACGATTGCAGTTTTGTCAATGAAAAAAAAAGGGGTAGGACTGGGAAACTCGTACAGTTTATTTGCCTTTGAATAGTTAACAAAACGCTGGTTTTAGTTTTGCAAACGGATGTTTCGTTGTGGAGGTATTGTCGATGGCATCCAAAAGATACGATTGCAGTTTTGTGAATGAGAAAAGGCGGTAGGACTGGGAACCTCGCACAGTTTATTTGCCTTTGAATAGTGAACAAAAGGCTGGATTTACTTTTGCAAACGGATGTTTCGTTGTGGTGTTATTGTTGATGGTTTCCAAAAGATACGATTGCAGTTTTGTCGGCGAAAAATTGCGGTATGACAGCGAAACTTTTACAGCTTATTCGCCTTGAAAAAGTGCGCTAAACGGTGGTTTTACGTTTGGAATCGGTTGTTTCCTTCTGGAATTATTTTCGATGGTTTCTAAACGATACGTTTCTAGTTTTGTCGGGGGAAAAACTCCATGAGACTGGGAATCTCGCTCAGTTTATTCGCCTTTAAATAGTGAACAAAACGGTGGTTTTACTTTTGCCAACGGATGTTTTGTTCTGGAGTTATTGTCGATGGTTTTCAAAAGATACGATTGCAGTTTTTTCAATGAAAAAATGCGGAAGGACTGGGAAACTCGCACAGTTTATTTGCAATTGAGTGGCAAACAAAACGCTGGTTTTACGTTTGCAAACGAATGTTTCGTTGTGGAGTTATTGTGATGGTATCCAAAAGATTTGATTGCAGTTTTGACGGTGAACATTTGCGAATGGACTGCAAAACTCGCACAGTTTATTCGCGTTTGTAAAGTAAACAAAATTGGGCTTTGACTTCTGGAATCGGTTATTTCGTTGTGGAGTAATTGTTGATGGTATCCAAAAGTTAAGATTGCAGTTTTGTGGGTGAAAATTGCAATAGGACGGCGAAACTCGCACAGTTTATTCACCTTTAAAAAGTGAACAAAATGGTGGTTTTACGTTTGGAATCAGGTGTATCGGTGTGGAGTTACTGTTGTTGGTTTTCTAAAATACAATTGCAGTTCTGTCGGTGAAAAATTGCGGTAGGACTGCGAAACTCGCACAGTTAATTCGCCTTTGGAAAGTGAACAAAACGGTAAGTTTACTTCAGGAATGGGATATTTCGTTATGGAGTTATTGTAGATTGTTTCCAAAAGATACAATTGCCGTTTTGTCGGGGGAAAAATGTGGTTGGTCTAGGAAACTCGCACAGTTTATTCGCCTTTGGATAGTGATCAAAACAAGTTTTTAACTTTTGAAAACGGATGTTTCGTTGTGCAGTTATTGTTGATGATATCCAAAAGATACGATTGCAGTTTTGTCGGTGAAAAATTGCGATAGGACGGCGAAACTCGCACAGTTTATTTGCCTTTGAAAAGTGTACAAAACGGTTGTTTCACTTTTAAAATCGGATGTTTCGTTGTTAAGTTATAGTCAATGGTTTTCAAAAGTTACGATTGCAGTTTTGTCGGTCAAATGTTGCCATAGGACAGCGAACCTTGCTTAGCTTATTCGCCTTTAAAAAGTGACCAAAACTGTGGTTTTACGTTTGGAATCAGGTGTTTCGTTCTGGAATTATTTTCTATTGTTTCCAAACGATACGATTGCAGTTTTGTCGGGGACAAATGCGGTGGGTTTGGGAAACTAGCACAGTTTATTCGTTTTTGAATAGTGAACAAAACAATTGTTTTACTTTTGCAAAGTGATATTTCAATGTGGACTTTTTGTAGATGGTTTTCAAAACATACGGTTGCAGTCCTGTCGGTGAAAAATTACGATAGGACTGCGAAACTCTCACAGTTTATTCGCCTTTAGAAAGTGAACAAAACGGTGGGTTTACTTCTGGAATAGGTTGTTTCGTTGTGGAGTGACTGGCGATGGTTTCCAAAAGATATGATTGCAGTTTAGTCGCGGAAAATATGCGGTGGGTCTGGGAAACTCGCACAGTTTATTCGCCTTTGAATAGTGAACAAAACAATGGTTTTACTTTTGCGAACGGATATTTCGTTGTGGAGTTATTGTAGTATGTTTCCAAAAGATACAATTGCCGTTTTGTCGGGGAAAAAATGCGGTGGGTCTAGGAAAATCGCACAGAGTATTCGCCTTTGGATAGTGATCAAAACAATGGTTTAACTTTTTCAAACGGATGTTTCGTTGTGGAGCTGTTTTTGATGTTATCCAAAAAGTACACTTGCCGTTTTGTCGCGGGAAAATTACGATAGGACTGCAAAACTCGCAAAGTTTATTCGCCTTTGGAAAGTGAACAAAATTGTGGTTTTACTTCTGGAATAGGTTGTTTCGTTTTGAAGTAATTATGGATGGTTTCCAAAAGTTACGATTGCAGTTCTGTCGGTGAAAAATTGCGATAGGACGGCAAAACTCACAGAGTTTATTTGCCTTTGAAAAGTGTACAAAACGGTTGTTTCGCTTTTAAAGTCGGATGTTTTGTTGTGGAGTTTTTGAAGTTTATTTCAAAAAGATACGATTGCAGTTTTGTCGCATAAAAATTGCGATAGGACTGCGAAACTCGCACAGTTCATTTTCCTTTGAAAAGTGTACAAAACGATGGTTTGTAAAATCGGTTGTTTCGTTGTAAAGTTATTATCAATGGTTTCCAAAGGTTACGATTGCAGTTTTGTCGGTGAAATATTGCCATAGGAGAGCGAACCACGCTTAGCTTATTCGCCTTTAAAAAGGGAACAAAACTTTGGTTTTACGTTTGGAATCGGGTGATTCGTACTGGAATTATTTTCTATGGTTTTCAAACGATACGATTGCAGTTTTGTCGGGGAAATATGCGGTGGGTTTGGGAACCTAGCACAGTTTATTCGTTTCTGAATAGTGAACAAAACAATTGTTTTACTTTTGCAAAGGGATATTTCGTTGTGGACTTATTGTAGATGGTTTTCAAATTATACAATTGCAGTCCTGTCGGGTAAAAATTACGATAGGACTGCGAAACTCGCACAGTTTATTCGCCTTTGGAAAGTGAACAAAACGGTGGGTTTACTTCTAGAATAGGTTGTTTCGTTGTGGAGTAATTGTTGATGGTTTCCAAAGGATATGACTGCGGTTTAGTAGGGAAAAACATGCGATGTGTCTGGGAAACTGGAACAGTTTATTCGCCTTTGAATAGTGAACAAAACAATGGTTTTACGTTTGCGAACGGATATTTCGTTGTGGAGTTATTGTAGATTGTTTCCAATAGATACAATTGCCGTTTTGTCGGGGTAAAATTACGATAGGACTGAAAAACTCGCACAGTTTATTCGCGTTTGGAAAGTGAACAAAATTGTGGTTTTACTTCTGGAATAGGTTGTTTCGTTGTGGAGTAATTATTGATGGTTTCCAAAAGTTACGATTGCAGTTTTGCGCTGAAAACTGCAATAGGACGGCGAAACTCGCACAGTTTATTCGCCTTTCAAAAGAGAACAAAACGGTAGTTTAAAATTTAGAATCGGGTGTATCGGTGTGGAGTTATTGTTGTTGGTTTTTAAAACATACAATTGCAGTTGTGTCGGTGGATAATTGTGGTAGGACTGCGAAACTCGCACAGTTAATTCGCCTTTGGAAAGTGAACAAAACGGTGGGTTTACTTCTGGATTCGGATGTTTCGTTGTGGAGGTATTGGTGATGGTTTCCAAAAGATATGATTACAGTTTTGTCGGTGAAAAAATGCGGTAGGACTGCGAAACTCGCACAGCTTATTCGCCTTTAAAAATTGAACAAAACGGTGGTTTTATGTTTGGAATCGCGCGTTTCGTTTTGGAGTTTACGTGGATGGTATCAAAAAGATACGATTGCAGTTCTCGCAGTGAATAATCGCGTTAGGGCAACGAAACTTGCACAGTTTATTTGCCTTTGAAAAGTGTACAAAACAGTTGTTTCACTTTTAAAGTCGGATGTTTTGTTGTGGAGTTTCTGAAGTGTATTTCAAAAAGATACGATTGCAGTTTTGTCCGATAAAAATGGCGATAGGACTGCGAAACTTGCACAGTTTATTTGCCATTGAAAAGTGTACAAAACGGTTGTTTCACTTTTAAAGTCGGATGTTTTGTCGTGGAGTTTTTGAAGTTTATTTCAAAAAGATACGATTGCAGTTTTGTCGGATAAAAATGGCGATAAGACTGCGAAACTTGCACAGTTTATTTGCCTTTGAAAAGTGTACAAAACGGTTGTTTCACTTTTAAAGTCGGATGTTTTGTTGTGGAGGTTTATAAGTTTATTTCAAAGAGATACGATTGCAGTTTTGTCGGATAAAACGGGCGATAGGACTGCGACACTTGCACAGTTTATTTGCCTTTGAAAAGTGTACAAAACGGTTGTTTCACTTTTAAAGTCGGATGCTTTGTTGTGGAGTTTTTGAAGTTTATTTCAAAAAGATACGATTGCAGTTTTGTCGGATAAAAATGGCGATAGGACTGCGAAACTTGCACAGTTTATTTGCCTTTGAAAAGTGTACAAAACGGTTGTTTCACTTTTAAAGTCGGATGTTTTGTTGTGGAGTTTTTGAAGTTTATTTCAAAAAGATACGATTGCAGTTTTGTCGGATAAAAATGGCGATAGGACTGCGAAACTCGCACAGTTCGTTTGCCTTTGAAAAGTATACAAAACGCTGGTTTGTAAAATCGGATGTTTCGTTGTAAAGTTATTATTAATGGTTTCCAAAGTTACGATTGCAGGTTTGCCGGTGAAAACTGCAATAGGACGGCGAAACTCGCACAGTTTATTCGCCTTTCAAAAGAGATCAAAACGGTGGTTTAACGTTAAGAATCGGTTGTATCGGTGTGGAGTTATTGTTGTTGGTTTTCAAAACATACAATTGCAGTTCTGTCGGAGAAAAATGAGGTGGGTTTGGGAACCTAGCACAGTTTATTCGTTTTTGAATAGTGAACAAAACAATTGCTTTACTTTTGCAAAGAGATATTTCGTTGTGGACTTATTGTAGATGGTTTTCAAAACATACAATTGCAGTTCTGTCCGTGAATAATTGCGGTAGGACTGCGAAACTCACAGTCTTAATTCGCCTTTGGACAGTACACAAAACTGTGGTTTTACTTCTGGAATCGGATGTTTCGTTGTCGAGTTATTTTTGATGGTATCCAAAAGATACGATTGCAGTTTTGTAGGTAAAAAATTACGATAAGACTGCGAAACTCGCACAGTTTATTCGCCTTTGGAAAGTGAACAAAACTGTGGTTTTACTTCTGGAATCGGATGTTTTGTTGTGGAATTATTGCCGATGGTTTCCAAAAGATAATATTGCAGTTTTGTCGGTGAAAAAGTGCGGTAGCACAGCGAAACTCGAAACAACCTATTGGCCCTTAAAAAGTGTACAAAACGGTGGTTTTACGTTTAGAATCGGGTGTATCCGTGTGGAGTTATTGTTGTTGGTTTTCAAAATATACAATTGCAGTTCTGTCTGTGAAAAATTGCGGTAGGACTGCGAAACTCGCACAGTTAATTCGGCTTTGGAAAGTAAACAAAACGGTGGGTTTACTTCTGGAATCGGATGTTTCATTGTGGAGGTATTGGTGATGGTTTCCAAAAGAACGATTACAGTTTTGTCGAGGAAAAAATGCTGAGACTGGGAATCTCGCACAGTGTATTCGCCTTTGTATAGTGAACAAAACGGTGGTTTTACTTCTGGAATGGGATTTTTTGTTCGGGAGTTATTGTCGATGGAGTCCAAAAGATACTATTGCAGTTAACTGGATAAAGAATTGTGTTAGAGCAACGAAACTTGCGCAGCTTACGTAGTTTTGAAAGCAAATTAAAACAGTGTATTTGCTTTTGAAATCGGGTTTTTCGTTGTGGAGGTATTGTCGATGGCATCCAAAAGATACGATTGCAGTTTTGTGAATGAGAAAAGGCGGTAGGACTGGGAACCTCGCACAGTTTATTTGCCTTTGAATAGTGAACAAAAGGCTGGTTTTACTTTTGCAAACGGATGTTTCGTTGTGGTGTTATTGTTGATGGTTTCCAAAAGATACGATTGCAGTTTTGTCGGGGAAAAATTGCTGTATGACAGCGAAACTCTCACAGCCTTGAAAAAGTGCGCTAAACGGTGGTTTTACGTTTGGAATCGGTTGTTTCCTTCTGGAATTATTTTCGATGGTTTCTAAACGATACGTTTCTAGTTTTGTCGGGGGAAAAACTCCATGAGACTGGGAATCTCGCACAGTTTATTCGCCTTTAAATAGTGAACAAAACGGTGGTTTTACTTTTGCCAACGGATGTTTTGTTCTGGAGTTATTGTCGATGGTTTCCAAAAGATGCGATTGCAGTTTTTTCAATGAAAAAATGCGGAAGGACTGGGAAACTCGCACAGTTTATTTGCAATTGAGTGGCAAACAAAACGCTGGTTTTACGTTTGCAAACGAATGTTTCGTTGTGGAGTTATTGTGATGGTATCCAAAAGATTTGATTGCAGTTTTGACGGTGAACATTTGCGATAGGACTGCAAACCTCGCACAGTTTATTCGCGTTTGTAAAGTAAACAAAATTGAGCTTTGACTTCTGGAATCGGTTATTTCGTTGTGGAGTAATTGTTGATGGTTTCCAAAAGTTTCGATTGCAGTTTTGTGGGTGAAAATTGCAATAGGACGGCGAAACTCGCACAGTTTATTCACCTTTAAAAAGTGAACAAAATGGTGGTTTTACGTTTGGAATCAGGTGTATCGGTGTGGAGTTATTGTTGTTGGTTTTCAAAAATACAATTGCAGTTCTGTCGGTGAAAAATTGCGGTAGGACTGTGAAACTCGCACAGTTAATTCGCCTTTGGAAAGTGAACAAAACGGTAAGTTTACTTCAGGAATGGGATATTTCGTTATGGAGTTATTGTAGATTGTTTCAAAAGATACAATTGCCGTTTTGTCGGAGGAAAAATGTGGTTGGTCTAGGAAACTCGCACAGTTTATTCGCCTTTGGATAGTGATCAAAACAAGTTTTTAACTTTTGAAAACGGATGTTTCGTTGTGCAGTTATTTTTGATGATATCCAAAAGATACGATTGCAGTTTTGTCGGTGAAAAATTGCGATAGGACGGCGAAACTCGCACAGTTTATTTGCCTTTGAAAAGTGTACAAAACGGTTGTTTCACTTTTAAAATCGAATGTTTCGTTGTGGAGTTATATTCAATGGTTTTCAAAAGTTACGATTGCAGTTTTGTCGGTCAAATGTTGCCATAGGACAGCGAACCTTGCTTAGCTTATTCGCCTTTAAAAAGTGACCAAAACTGTGGTTTTACGTTTGGAATCAGGTTTTTTGTTCTGGAATTATTTTCTATTGTTTCCAAACGATACGATTGCAGTTTTGTCGGGGACAAATGCGGTGGGTTTGGGAAACTAGCACAGTTTATTCGTTTTTGAATAGTGAACAAAACAATTGTTTTACTTTTGCAAAGTGATATTTCAATGTGGACTTATTGTAGATGGTTTTCAAAACATACGGTTGCAGTCCTGTCGGTGAAAAATTACGATAGGACTGCGAAACTCGCACAGTTTATTCGCCTTTAGAAAGTGAACAAAACGGTGGGTTTACTTCTGGAATAGGTTGTTTCGTTGTGGAGTAACTGGCGATGGTTTCCAAAAGATATGATTGCAGTTTAGTCGCGGAAAATATGCGGTGGGTCTGGGAAACTCGCACAGTTTATTGGCCTTTGAATAGTGAACAAAACAATGGTTTTACTTTTGCGAACGGATATTTCGTTGTGGAGTTATTGTAGTATGTTTCCAAAAGATACAATTGCCGTTTTGTCGGGGAAAAAATGCGGTGGGTCTAGGAAACTCGCACAGAGTATTCGCCTTTGGATAGTGATCAAAACAATGGTTTAACGTTTTCAAACGGATGTTTCGTTGTGGAGCTGTTTTTGATGTTATCCAAAAAGTACACTTGCCGTTTTGTCGCGGGAAAATTACGATAGGACTGCAAAACTCGCAAAGTTTATTCGCCTTTGGAAAGTGAACAAAATTGTGGTTTTACTTCTGGAATAGGTTGTTTCGTTTTGAAGTAATTATGGATGGTTTCCAAAAGTTACGATTGCAGTTCTGTCGGTGAAAAATTGCGATAGGACGGCAAAACTCACAGAGTTTATTTGCCTTTGAAAAGTGTACAAAACGGTTTTTTCACTTTTAAAGTCGGATGTTTTGTTGTGGAGTTTTTGAAGTTTATTTCAAAAAGATACGATTGCAGTTTTGTCGCATAAAAATTGCGATAGGACTGCGAAACTCGCACAGTTCATTTGCCTTTGAAAAGTGTACAAAACGATGGTTTGTAAAATCGGTTGTTTCGTTGTAAAGTTATTATCAATGGTTTCCAAAGGTTACGATTGCAGTTTTGTCGGTAAAATATTGCCATAGGAGAGCGAACCACGCTTAGCTTATTCGCCTTTAAAAAGGGAACAAAACTTTGGTTTTACGTTTGGAATCGGGTGATTCGTACTGGAATTATTTTCTATGGTTTTCAAACGATACGATTGCAGTTTTGTCGAAGAAATATGCGGTGGGTTTGGGAACCTAGCACAGTTTATTCGTTTTTGAATAGTGAACAAAACAATTGTTTTACTTTTGCAAAGGGATATTTCGTTGTGGACTTATTGTAGATGGTTTTCAAAACATACCATTGCAGTGCTGTCGGGGAAAAATTGCCGTAGGACTGCAAAACTCGCACAGTTAATTCGCCTTTTTAAAGTGAACAAAACGGTGGGTTTACTTCTGGAATCGGATGTTTCGTTGTAGAGGTATTGTTAATGGTTTCCAAAAGATACGATTGCAGTGTTGTCAATGAAAAATTGCGGTATGTCAGCGAAACTCTCACAGCTTATTCGCCTTGAAAAAGTGAGCTAAACGGTGGTTTTACGTTTGGAATCGGGTGTTTCCTTGTGGAATTATTTTCGATGGTTTCTAAACGATACGTTTGCAGTTTTGTCGGAAGAAAAACTCGATGAGACTTGGAAACTCACACAGTTTATTCGCCTTTGAATAGTGAACAAAACAGTGGTTTTACTTTTGCCAACGGATGTTTCGTTCTGGAGTTATTGTTGATGGTTTCCAAAAGATACGATTGCAGTTTTTTCAATGAAAAAATGCGGAAAGACTGGGAAACTCGCATAGTTTATTTGCCCTTGAGTGGTAAACAAAACTCTGGTTTTACGTTTGCAAACGAATGTTTCGTTGTGGAGTTATTGTGATGGTATCCAAAAGATACGATTGCAGTTTTGACGGTGAGCATTTGCGATAGGACTGTGAACCTCGCACAGTTTATTGGCCTTTGTAAAGTGAACAAAATTGTGGTTTTACTTCTGGAATAGGTTGTTTCGTTGTGGAGTAATTGTTGATGGTTTCCAAAAGCTACGATTGCAGTTTTGTCAGTGAAAATTGCAATAGGACGGCGAAACTCGCACAGTTTATTCGCCTTTAAAAAGTGAACAAAATGGTGGTTTTACGTTTGGAATCAGGTGTATCGGTGTGGAGTTATTGTTGTTGGTTTTCAAAAAATACAATTGCAGTTGTGTCGGTGAAAAATTGCGGTAGGACTGCGAAACGCGCACAGTTTTTTCGACTTTGGAAAGTGAACAAAACGGTAAGTTTACTTCTGGAATCGGATGCTTCGTTGTAGAGCTATTGTGGATGGTTTCCAAAAGACATGATTGCAGTTTAGTCGGGAAAAACATGCGGTGTGTCTGGGAAACTCGCACAGTTTATTCTCCTTTGAATAGTGAACAAAACAATGGTTTAACTTTTGCAAACGGACATTTCGTTGTGGAGTGATTGTAGATTGTTTCCAAAAGACACAATTGCCGTTTTGTCGGGGGAAAAATGTGGTGGGTCTGGGAAACTCGCACATTTTATTCGCCTTTGGATAGTGATCAAAACAATTTTTTAACTTTTGGAAACGGATGTTTCGTTGTGGAGTTATTGTTGATGATATCCAAAAGATACGTTTGCAGTTTTGTCGGTGAAAAATTGCGATAGGACGGCGAAACTCGCACAGTTTATTTGCCTTTGAAAAGGGTACAAAACGGCTGTTTCACTTTTAAAATCAGATGTTTCGTTGTGGAGTTATTGTCAATGGTTTCCAAAAGTTACGATTGCAGTTTTGTCGGTGAAATATTGCCATAGGACAGCGAACCTCGCTTAGCTTATTCGCCATTAAAAAGTGAACAAAACTGTAGTTATATGTTTGGAATCGGGTGTTTAGTTCTGGAATTATTTTCTATGGTTTCCAAACGATACGATTGCAGTTTTGTCGGGGGAAAATGCGGTGGGTTTGGGAAACTAGCACAGTTTATTCGTTTTTGAATGGTGAACAAAACAATTGATTTACTTTTGCAAAGTGATATTTCGTTGTGGACGTATTGTATATGGTTTTCAAAACATACAATTGCAGTCCTGTCGGTGAACAATTACGATAGGACTGCGAAACTCGCACAGTTTATTCGCATTTGGAAAGTGAACAAAACGGTGGGTTTACATCTGGAATAGGTTGTTTCGTTGTTGAGTAATTTTTGATGGTTTCCAAAAGTTACGATTGCAGTTTTGTCGGTGAAATATTGCAATAGGACAGCGAACCACGCTTAGCTTATTCGCCTTTAAAAAGTGAACAAAACTGTGGTTTTACGTTTGGAATCGGGTGTGTAACGTACCAGGAGATGTGACGTACCTGCCAGAAGGACGCACACGACATAGAGGCAGATAGGAATCAGAATAAAACGTCCGCGTAGCTCAATTGGTAGAGCAACTTATTCCGGAATGAGGGGACCTGGGTTCGAATCCTGGCGTGGACAGAAATGACGGAGAAATTTACTTCGGTATAATGGCGCCCGAACTATCCGGATGACCCGACCGTTCAAAATCTCCCAATGGTGTGATGTTATTTCCACACCGCGCGATAGGAAAAATAAGAGAATCCCTTCTCCAGCACTTCGACAAAAAAAAGGGGGGAGATGATGTAACGTACCAAGACATGTGACGTACCTGCCAGAAGGACGCACACGACATAGAGGCATATAGGAATCAGAATAAAACGTCCGCGTAGCTCAATTGGTAGAGCAACTCATTCCGGAATGAGGGGATTCGGGTTCGAATCCTGGCGTGGACAGAAATGACGGAGATATTTACTTCGTTATTGGTGTTTCCTACTGGAATTATTTTCTATGGTTTCCAAACGATACGATTGCAGTTTTGTCGGGGAAATATGCAGTGGGTTTGGGAAACTAGCACAGTTTATTCGTTTTTGAATAGTGAACAAAACAATTGTTTTACTTTTGGAAAGTGATATTTCGTTGTGGACTTATTGTAGTTTTTTTCAAAACATACAATTACAGTCCTGTCGGTGAAAAGTTGCGGTAGGACTGCAAAACTCGCACAGTTAATTCGCGTTTGGAATGTGAACAAAACGGTGGGTTTACTTCTCGAATCGGATGTTTCGATGTAGAGGTATTGTTAATGGTTTCCAAAAGATACGATTGCAGTGTTGTCAATGAAAAATTGCGGTAGGACTGCGAAACTCACAGTCTTAATTTGCCTTTGGAAGGTGAACAAAACTGTGGTTTTACTTCTGGAATCGGATGTTTCGTTGTCGAGTTATTGCCGACGGTTTCCAAAAGATAATATTGCAGTTTTGTCGGTGAAAAATTGCGGTAGGACTGCGAAACTCGCACAGCCTATTCGCCCTTAAAAAGTGAACAAAACGGTGGTTTTACGTTTAGAATCGGATGTATCGGTGTGGAGTTATTGTTGTTGGTTTTCAAAACATACAATTGCAGCTCTGTCGGTTAAAAATTGCGGTAGGACTGCAAAACTCGCACTGGTAATTCGGCTTTAGAAAGTGAACAAAACGGTGGGTTTACTTCTGGAATCGGATGTTTCGTTGTGGAGGTATTGGTGATGGTTTCCAAAAGATACGATTACAGTTTTGTCGAGGAAAAATGCGGTAGGACTGGGAATCTCGCACAGTGTATTCGCCTTTGTATAGTGAACAAAACGGTGGTTTTACTTTTGGAATGGGATTTTTCGTTCGGGAGTTATTGTGGATTGAGTCCAAAAGATACTATTGCAGTTTACTAGATAAAGAATTGTGTTAGAGCAACGAAACTTGCGCAGCTTACGTAGTTTTGAAATCAGAACAAAACAGTGTATTGTCTTTTGAAATCGGGTTTTTCGTTCTGGAGGTATTGTCGATGGCATCCAAAAGATACGATTGCAGTTTTGTCTATGAGAAAAGGCGGTAGGACTGGGAACCTCGCACAGTTTATCTGCCTTTGAATAGTGAACAAAAGGCTGGTTTTACTTTTGCAAACGGATGTTTTATTGTGGAGTTATTGTTGATGGTTTCCAAAAGATACGATTGCAGTTTTGTCGGCGAAAAATTGCGGTATGACAGCGAAACTCTCACAGCCTTGAAAAAGTGCGCTAAACGGTGGTTTTACGTTTGGAATCGGGTGTTTCCTTCTGGAATTATTTTCGATGGTTTCTAAACGATACGTTTCCAGTTTTGTTGGGGGAAAAACTCGATGAGACTGGGAAACTCGCACAGTTTATTCGCCTTTAAATAGTGAACAAAACGGTGGTTTTACTTTTGCCAACGGAGTTTTTGTTCTGGAGTTATTGTTCATGGTTTCCAAAAGATACGATTGCAGTTTTTTCAATGAAAAAATGCGGAAGGACTGGGAAACTCGCACAGTTTATTTGCTATTGAGTGGTAAACAAAACGCTGGTTTTACGTTTGCAAAAGAATGTTTCGTTGTGGAGTTATTGCGATGGTATCCAAAAGATACGATTGCAGTTTTGACGGTGAACATTTGCGATAGGACTGCAAAACTCGCACAGTTTATTCGCGTTTGTAAAGTGAACAAAATTGTGCTTTGACTTCTGGAATCGGTTATTTCGTTGTGGAGTAATTGTTGATGGTTTCCAAAAGTTACGATTGCAGTTCTGTGGGTGAAAATTGCAATAGGACGGCGAAACTCGCACAGTTTATTCGCCTTTAAATAGTGAACAAAATGGTGGTTTTACGTTTGGAATCAGGTGTATCGATGTGGAGTTATTGTTGTTGGTTTTCAAAAATACAATTGCAGTTGTGTCGGTGAAAATTTGCGGTAAGACTGCGAAACTCGCACAGTTAATTCGCCTTTGGAAAGTGAACAAAACGGTAAGTTTACTTCTGGAATCGAATATTTCGTTGTGGAGTTATTGTAAATTGTTTCCAAAAGATGCAATTGCCGTTTTGTCGGGGGACAAATGCGGTTGGTCTAGGAAACCCGCACAGTTTATTCGCCTTTGGATAGTGATCAAAACATGTTTTTAACTTTTGAAAACGGATGTTTCGTTGTGGAGTTATTGTGGATGATATCCAAAAGATACGACTGCAGTTTGTCGGTGAAAAATTGCGATAGGACGGCGAAACTCGCACAGTTTATTTGCCTTTGAAAAGTGTACAAAACGATTGTTTCACTTTTAAAATCGGATGTTTCGTTGTGGAGTTATAGTCAATGGTTTTCAAAAGTTACGATTGCAGTTTTGTCGGTCAAATATTGCCATAGGACATCGAACCTCGCTTAGCTTATTCGCCTTTAAAAAGTGAACAAAAATATGGTTTTACGTTTGGAATCGGATGTTTCGTTCTGGAATTATTTTCTATTGTTTCCAAACAATACGATTGCAGTTTTGTCGGGGAAAAGGCTTTGGGTTTGGGAAACTAGAACAGTTTATTCGTTTTTGAATAGTGAACAAAACAATTGTTTTACTTTTGCAAAGTGATATTTCGTTGTGGACTTATTGTAGATGGTTTTCAAAACATGCAATTGCAGTCTTGTCGGTGAAACGTTACGATAGGACTGCGAAACTCGCACAGTTTAAGCGCCTTTGGAAAGTGAACAAAACGGTGGGTTTACTTCTGGAATAGGTTGTTTCGTTGTGGAGTAACTGTTGATGGTTTCCAAAAGATATGATTGCAGTTTAGTCATGAAAAATATGCGGTGGGTCTGGGAAACAGCGCACAGTTTATTCGCCTTTGAATAGTGAACAAAACAATGGTTTTACTTTTGCGAACGGATATTTCGTTTTGGAGTTATTGTAGTATGTTTCCAAAAGATACAATTGCCGTTTTGTCGGGGAAAAAATGCGGTGGGTCTAGGAAACTCGCACAGAGTATTCGCCTTTGGATAGTGATCAAAACAATGGTTTAACTTTTGCAAACGGATGTTTCTTCGTGGAATTGTTTTTGATGGTTTTGAAGAGATACAATTGCCGTTTTTTCGGGGGAAAATAACGATAGGACTGCGAAACTCGCACAGTTTTTTCGCCTTTGGAAAGTGAACAAATTTGTGGTTTTACTTCTGGAATAGGTTGTTTCGTTGTGGAGTAATTGTTGATGGTTTCCAAAAGTTACGATTGCTGTTCTGTCGGTGAAAAATTGCGATAGAACGGCAAAACTCACAGAGTTTATTTGCCATTGAAAAGTGTACAAAACGGTTGTTTCACTTTTAAAGTCGGTAGTTTTGTTGTGGAGTTTTTGAAGTTTATTTCAAAAAGATACCATTGCAGTTTTGTCGGATAAAAATTGCGATAGGACTGCGAAACTCGCACAGTTCATTTGCCTTTGAAAAGTGTACAAAACGGTGGTTTGTAAAATCGGAAGTTTCGTTGTAAAGTTATTATCAATGGTTTCCAAAAGTTACGATTGCAGTTTTGTCGGTGAAATATTGCCATAGGAGAGCGAACCTCGCTTAGCTTATTTGCCTTTAAAAAGGGAACAAAACTTTGGTTTTACGTTTGGAATCGGGTGATTCGTTCTGGAATTATTTTCTTTGGTTTCCAAACGATACGATTGCAGTTTTGTCGGGGAAATTGAGGTGGGTTTGGGAACTTAGCACAGTTTATTCGTTTTTGAATAGTGAACAAAACAATTGTTTTACTTTTGCAAAGGGATATTTCGTTGTGGACTTATTGTAGATGGTTTTCAAAACATACCATTGCAGTGCTGTCGGTGAAAAATTGCCGTAGGACTGCAAAACTCGCACAGTTAATTCGCCTTTTTAAAGTGAACAAAACGGTGGGTTTACTTCTGGAATCGGATGTTTCGTTGTAGAGGTATTGTTAATGGTTTCGAAAAGATACGATTGCAGTGTTGTCAATGAAACATTGCGGTATGTCAGCGAAACTCTCACAGCTTATTCGCCTTGAAAAAGTGAGCTAAACGGGTGTTTTACGTTTGGAATCGGGTGTTTCCTTGTGGAATTATTTTCGATGGTTTCTAAACGATACGTTTGCAGTTTTGTCGGAAGAAAAACTCGATGAGACTTGGAAACTCACACAGTTTATTCGCCTTTGAATAGTGAACAAAACAGTGGTTTTACTTTTGCCAACGGATGTTTCGTTCTGGAGTTATTGTTGATGGTTTCCAAAAGATACGATTGCAGTTTTTTCAATGAAAAAATGCGGAAAGACTGGGAACTCGCATAGTTTATTTGCCCTTGAGTGGTAAACAAAACGCTGGTTTTACGTTTGCAAACGAATGTTTCGTTGTGGAGTTATTGTGATGGTATCCAAAAGATAGGATTGCAGTTTTGACGGTGAGCATTTGCGATAGGACTGTGAACCTCGCACAGTTTATTGGCCTTTGTAAAGTGAACAAAATTGTGGTTTTACTTCTGGAATAGGTTGTTTCGTTGTGGAGTAATTGTTGATGGTTTCCAAAAGCTACGATTGCAGTTTTGTCAGTGAAAATTGCAATAGGACGGCGAAACTCGCACAGTTTATTCGCCTTTAAAAAGTGAACAAAATGGTGGTTTTAGGTTTGGAATCAGGTGTATCGGTGTGGAGTTATTGTTGTTGGTTTTCAAAAAATACAATTGCAGTTGTGTCGGTGAAAAATTGCGGTAGGACTGCGAAACGCGCACAGTTTTTTCGACTTTGGAAAGTGAACAAAACGGTAAGTTTACTTCTGGAATCGGATGCTTCGTTGTAGAGCTATTGTGGATGGTTTCCAAAAGACATGATTGCAGTTTAGTCGGGAAAAACATGCGGTGTGTCTGGGAAACTCGCACAGTTTATTCTCCTTTGAATAGTGAACAAAACAATGGTTTAACTTTTGCAAACGGACATTTCGTTGTGGAGTGATTGTAGATTGTTTCCAAAAGACACAATTGCCGTTTTGTCGGGGGAAAAATGTGGTGGGTCTGGGAAACTCGCACATTTTATTCGCCTTTGGATAGTGATCAAAACAATTTTTTAACTTTTGGAAACGGATGTTTCGTTGTGGAGTTATTGTTGATGATATCCAAAAGATACGTTTGCAGTTTTGTCGGTGAAAAATTGCGATAGGACGGCGAAACTCGCACAGTTTATTTGCCTTTGAAAAGGGTACAAAACGGTTGTTTCACTTTTGAAATCAGATGTTTCGTTGTGGAGTTATTGTCAATGGTTTCCAAAAGTTACGATTGCAGTTTTGTCGGTGAAATATTGCCATAGGACAGCGAACCTCGCTTAGCTTATTCGCCATTAAAAAGTGAACAAAACTGTAGTTATATGTTTGGAATCGGGTGTTTAGTTCTGGAATTATTTTCTATGGTTTCCAAACGATACGATTGCAGTTTTGTCGGGGGAAAATGCGGTGGGTTTGGGAAACTAGCACAGTTTATTCGTTTTTGAATGGTGAACAAAACAATTGATTTACTTTTGCAAAGTGATATTTCGTTGTGGACGTATTGTATATGGTTTTCAAAACATACAATTGCAGTCCTGTCGGTTAACAATTACGATAGGACTGCGAAACTCGCACAGTTTATTCGCATTTGGAAAGTGAACAAAACGGTGGGTTTACATCTGGAATAGGTTGTTTCGTTGTTGAGTAATTTTTGATGGTTTCCAAAAGTTACGATTGCAGTTTTGTCAGTGAAGAATTACGATAGGACTGCGAAACTTACACAGCTTATTCGCCTTTGGAAAGTGAACAAAATTGTGGTTTTACTTCTGGAATAGGTTGTTTCGTTGTTGAGTAATTTTTGATGGTTTCCAAAAGTTACGATTGCAGTTTTGTCTGTGAAATATTGCAATAGGACAGCGAACCACGCTTAGCTTATTTGCCTTTAAAAAGTGAACAAAACTGTGGTTTTACGTTTGGAATCGGGTGTGTAACGTACCAGGAGATGTGACGTACCTGCCAGAAGGACGCACACGACATAGAGGCAGATAGGAATCAGAATAAAACGTCCGCGTAGCTCAATTCGTAGAGCAACTTATTCCGGAATGAGGGGACCCGGGTTCGAATCCTGGCGTGGACAGAAATGACGGAGAAATTTACTTCGTTATAATGGCGCTCGAACTATCCGGATGACCCGACTGTTCAAAATCTCGCAATGGTGTGATGTTATTTCCACACCGCGAGATAGGAAAAATAAGAGAATTCCTTCTTCAGCACTTCGACAAAAAAAAAGGGGGGTGGGGTGGGGGTGGAGATGATGTAACGTACCAGGAGATGTGACCTACCAGCCAGAAGGACGCACACGACTTCAAGGCACATAGGAATCAGAATAAAACGTCCGCGTAGCTTAATTGGTAGAGCAACTTATTCCGGAATGTGGGGATCCGGGTTCGAATCCTGGCGTGGACAGAAATGACGGAGAAATTTACTTCGTTATAGGTGTTTCGTTCTGGATATGTTTTCTATTATTTCCAAACGATACGATTGTAGTTTTGTCGGGGAAATATGCGGTGGGTTTGGGAAACTAGCAAAGTTTATTCGTTTTTGAATAGTGAACAAAACAATTGTTTTACTTTTGCAAAGTGATATTTCGTTGTGGACGTATTGTAGATGGTTTTCAAAACATACAATTGCAATCCTGTCGGTGAAAAATTGCGGTAGGACTGCGAAACTCGCACAGTTAATTCGCCTTTGGAAAGTAAACAAAACGGTGGGTTTACTTCTGGAATCGGATGTTTCGTTGTAGAGGTATTGTTAATGGTTTCCAAAAGATACGATTGCAGTGTTGTCAATGAAAAATTGCGGTAGGACTGCGAAACTCACAGTCTTAATTTGCCTTTGGACTGTGAACAAAACTGTGGTTTTACTTCTGGAATCGGATGTTTCGTTGTGGAGTTATTGCCGATGGTTTCCAAAAGATAATATTGCAGTTTTGTCGGTGAAAATTTTCGGTAGGACAGCGAAACTCGCACAGCCTATTCGCCCTTAAAAAGTGAACAAAACGGTGGTTTTACGTTTAGAATCGGGTGTATCGGTGTGGAGTTATTGTTGTTGGTTTTCAAAACATACAATTGCAGTTCTGTCGGTTAAAATTTGCGGTTGGACTGCGAAACTCGCACAGTTAATTCGGCTTTATAAAGTGAACAAAACGGTGGGTTTACTTCTGGAATCGGATGTTTCGTTGTGGAGGTATTGGAGATGGTTTCCAAAAGATACGATTACAGTTTTGTTGAGAAAAAAATGCGGTGGGACTGGGAATCTCGCACAGTGTATTCGCATTTGTATAGTAAACAAAACAGTGGTTTTACTTTTGGAATGGGATTTTTCGTTCGATGGAGTCCAAAAGACACTATTGCAGTTTACTGGATAAATAATTGTGTTAGAGCAACGAAACTTGCGCAGCTTACGTAGTTTTGAAAGCAGAACAAAACAGTGTATTTGCTTTTGAAATCGGGTTTTTCGTTGCGGAGGTGTTGTAGATGGCATCGAAAAGATACGATTGCAGTTTTGTCAATGAGAAAAGGCGGTAGGACTGGGAACCTCGCACAGTTTATTTGCCTTTGAAAAGTGAACAAAAGGCTGGTTTTACTTTAGCAAACGGATGTTTTATTGTGGTGTTATTGTTGATGGTTTCCAAAAGATACGATTGCAGTTTTGTCGGTGAAAAATTGCGGTATGATAGCGAAACTCTCACAGCTTATTCGCCTTGAAAAAGTGAGCTAAACGGTGGTTTTACGTTTGGAATCGGGTGTTTCCTTCTGGAATTATTTTCGATGGTTTCTAAACGATACGTTTGCAGTTTTGTCGGGGGAAAAACTCAGTGAGACTGGGAAATTCGCAGAGTTTATTCGCCTTTGAATTGTGAACAAAACGGTGGTTTTACTTTTGCCAACGGATGTTTCGTTCTGGAGTTACTGTTGATGGTTTCCAAAAGATACGATTGCAGTTTTTTCAATGAAAAAATGTGGAAAAACTGGGAAACTCGCACAGTTTATTTGCCTTTGAGTGGTAAACAAAACGCTGGTTTTACGTTTGCAAACGAATGTTTCGTTGTGGAGTTATTGTAATGGTATCCAAAAGATACGATTGCAGTTTTGACGGTGAACATTTGCGATAGGACTGCGAAACTCGCACAGTTTATTCACCTTTGTAAAGTGAACAAAATTGTGCTTTGACTTCTGGAATCGGTTGTTTCGTTGTGGAGTAATTGTTGATGGTTTCCAAAAGTTACGATTGCAGTTTGTCAAAATTGCAATAGAACGGCGAAACTTGCACAGTTTATTCGCCTTTAAAAAGTGAACAAAATGGTGGTTTTACGTTTGGAATGGGATGTATCGGTGTGGAGTTATTGTTGTTGGTTTTCAAAAAATACAAATGCGGTTGTGTCAGTGAAACATTGCGGTAGGACTGCGAAACTCGCACAGTCAATTCGCCTTTGGAAAGTTAACAAAACGGTGGGTTTACTTCTGGAATCGGATGTTTCGTTGTAGAGTTATTGTTGATGGTTTCCAAAAGATATGAATGCAGTTTAGTCAGGGAAAACATGCAGTGGGAATGGGAAATTCGCAGTTTTTTCGCCTTTGAGTAGTGAACAAAACAATGGTTTAACTTTTGCAAACGGATATTTCGTTGTGGAGTTATTGTAGATTGTTTCCAAAAGATACAATTGCCGTTTTTGTCGGGGGAAAAATGCGGTGGGTCTGGGAAACTCGCACAGTTTATTCGCCTTTGGATAGTGATCAAAACAAGTTTTTAACTTTTGAAAACGGATGTTTCGTTGTGCAGTTATTGTTGATGATATCCAAAAGATACGATTGCAGTTTTGTCGGTGAAAAATTGCGATAGGACGGCGAAACTCGCACAGTTTATTTGCCTTTGAAAAGTGTACAAAACGGTTGTTTCACTTTTAAAATCGGATGTTTCGTTGTGGAGTTATAGTCAATGGTTTTCAAAAGTTACGATTGCAGTTTTGTCGGTCAAATGTTGCCATAGGACAGCGAACCTTGCTTAGCTTATTCGCCTTTAAAAAGTGACCAAAACTGTGGTTTTACGTTTGGAATCAGGTGTTTCGTTCTGGAATTATTTTCTATTGTTTCCAAACGATACGATAGCAGTTTTGTCGGGGACAAATGCGGTGGGTTTGGGAAACTAGCACAGTTTATTCGTTTTTGAATAGTGAACAAAACAATTGTTTTACTTTTGCAAAGTGATATTTCAATGTGGACTTTTTGTAGATGGTTTTCAAAACATACGGTTGCAGTCCTGTCGGTGAAAAATTACGATAGGACTGCGAAACTCGCACAGTTTATTCGCATTTGGAAAGTGAACAAAACGGTGGGTTTACATCTGGAATAGGTTGTTTCGTTGTTGAGTAATTTTTGATGGTTTCCAAAAGTTACGATTGCAGTTTTGTCAGTGAAGAATTACGATAGGACTGCGAAACTCACACAGCTTATTCGCCTTTGGAAAGTGAACAAAATTGTGGTTTTACTTCTGGAATAGGTTGTTTCGTTGTTGAGTAATTTTTGATGGTTTCCAAAAGTTACGATTGCAGTTTTGTCTGTGAAATATTGCAATAGGACAGCGAACCACGCTTAGCTTATTTGCCTTTAAAAAGTGAACAAAACTGTGGTTTTACGTTTGGAATCGGGTGTGTAACGTACCAGGAGATGTGACGTACCTGCCAGAAGGACGCACACGACATAGAGGCAGATAGGAATCAGAATAAAACGTCCGCGTAGCTCAATTCGTAGAGCAACTTATTCCGGAATGAGGGGACCCGGGTTCGAATCCTGGCGTGGACAGAAATGACGGAGAAATTTACTTCGTTATAATGGCGCTCGAACTATCCGGATGACCCGACCGTTCAAAATCTCGCAATGGTGTGATGTTATTTCCACACCGCGAGATAGGAAAAATAAGAGAATCCCTTCTTCAGCACTTCGACAAAAAAAAAAAAAAAGGGGGTGGGGTGGGGGTGGAGATGATGTAACGTACCAGGAGATGTGACCTACCAGCCAGAAGGACGCACACGACTTCAAGGCACATAGGAATCAGAATAAAACGTCCGCGTAGCTTAATTGGTAGAGCAACTTATTCCGGAATGTGGGGATCCGGGTTCGAATCCTGGCGTGGACAGAAATGACGGAGAAATTTACTTCGTTATAGGTGTTTCGTTCTGGATATGTTTTCTATTATTTCCAAACGATACGATTGTAGTTTTGTCGGGGAAATATGCGGTGGGTTTGGGAAACTAGCAAAGTTTATTCGTTTTTGAATAGTGAACAAAACAATTGTTTTACTTTTGCAAAGTGATATTTCGTTGTGGACGTATTGTAGATGGTTTTCAAAACATACAATTGCAATCCTGTCGGTGAAAAATTGCGGTAGGACTGCGAAACTCGCACAGTTAATTCGCCTTTGGAAAGTAAACAAAACGGTGGGTTTACTTCTGGAATCGGATGTTTCGTTGTAGAGGTATTGTTAATGGTTTCCAAAAGATACGATTGCAGTGTTGTCAATGAAAAATTGCGGTAGGACTGCGAAACTCACAGTCTTAATTTGCCTTTGGACTGTGAACAAAACTGTGGTTTTACTTCTGGAATCGGATGTTTCGTTGTGGAGTTATTGCCGATGGTTTCCAAAAGATAATATTGCAGTTTTGTCGGTGAAAATTTTCGGTAGGACAGCGAAACTCGCACAGCCTATTCGCCCTTAAAAAGTGAACAAAACGGTGGTTTTACGTTTAGAATCGGGTGTATCGGTGTGGAGTTATTGTTGTTGGTTTTCAAAACATACAATTGCAGTTCTGTCGGTTAAAATTTGCGGTTGGACTGCGAAACTCGCACAGTTAATTCGGCTTTATAAAGTGAACAAAACGGTGGGTTTACTTCTGGAATCGGATGTTTCGTTGTGGAGGTATTGGAGATGGTTTCCAAAAGATACGATTACAGTTTTGTTGAGAAAAAATGCGGTGGGACTGGGAATCTCGCACAGTGTATTCGCATTTGTATAGTAAACAAAACAGTGGTTTTACTTTTGGAATGGGATTTTTCGTTCGATGGAGTCCAAAAGACACTATTGCAGTTTACTGGATAAATAATTGTGTTAGAGCAACGAAACTTGCGCAGCTTACGTAGTTTTGAAAGCAGAACAAAACAGTGTATTTGCTTTTGAAATCGGGTTTTTCGTTGCGGAGGTGTTGTAGATGGCATCGAAAAGATACGATTGCAGTTTTGTCAATGAGAAAAGGCGGTAGGACTGGGAACCTCGCACAGTTTATTTGCCTTTGAAAAGTGAACAAAAGGCTGGTTTTACTTTAGCAAACGGATGTTTTATTGTGGTGTTATTGTTGATGGTTTCCAAAAGATACGATTGCAGTTTTGTCGGTGAAAAATTGCGGTATGATAGCGAAACTCTCACAGCTTATTCGCCTTGAAAAAGTGAGCTAAACGGTGGTTTTACGTTTGGAATCGGGTGTTTCCTTCTGGAATTATTTTCGATGGTTTCTAAACGATACGTTTGCAGTTTTGTCGGGGGAAAAACTCAGTGAGACTGGGAAATTCGCAGAGTTTATTCGCCTTTGAATTGTGAACAAAACGGTGGTTTTACTTTTGCCAACGGATGTTTCGTTCTGGAGTTATTGTTGATGGTTTCCAAAAGATACGATTGCAGTTTTTTCAATGAAAAAATGTGGAAAAACTGGGAAACTCGCACAGTTTATTTGCCTTTGAGTGGTAAACAAAACGCTGGTTTTACGTTTGCAAACGAATGTTTCGTTGTGGAGTTATTGTAATGGTATCCAAAAGATACGATTGCAGTTTTGACGGTGAACATTTGCGATAGGACTGCGAACCTCGCACAGTTTATTCACCTTTGTAAAGTGAACAAAATTGTGCTTTGACTTCTGGAATCGGTTGTTTCGTTGTGGAGTAATTGTTGATGGTTTCCAAAAGTTACGATTGCAGTTTGTCAAAATTGCAATAGAACGGCGAAACTTGCACAGTTTATTCGCCTTTAAAAAGTGAACAAAATGGTGGTTTTACGTTTGGAATGGGATGTATCGGTGTGGAGTTATTGTTGTTGGTTTTCAAAACATACAATTGCAGTTGTGTCGGTGGATAATTGTGGTAGGACTGCGAAACTCGCACAGTTAATTCCCCTTTGGAAAGTGAACAAAACTGTGGTTTCACTTCTGGAATCGGATGTTTTGTTGTGGAATTATTGCCGATGGTTTCCAAAAGATAATATTGCAGTTTTGTAGGTGAAAAAGTGCGGTAGCACAGCTAAACTAGCACAACCTATTGGCCCTTAAAAAGTGTACAAAACGGTGGTTTTACGTTTAGAATCGGGTGTATCCGTGTGGAGTTATTGTTGTTGGTTTTCAAAATATACAATTGCAGTTCTGTCTGTGAAAAATTGCGGTAGGACTGCGAAACTCACACAGTTAATTCGGCTTTGGAAAGTAAACAAAACGGTGGGTTTACTTCTGGAATCGGATGTTTCATTGTGGAGGTATTGGTGATGGTTTCCAAAAGAACGATTACAGTTTTGTCGAGGAAAAATGCTGGGACTAGGAATCTCGCACAGTGTATTCGCCTTTGTATAGTGAACAAAACGGTGGTTTTACTTCTGGAATGGGATTTTTCGTTCGGGAGTTATTGTCGATGGAGTCCAAAAGATACTATTGCAGTTTACTGGATAAAGAATTGTGTTAGAGCAACGAATCTTGCGCAGCTTACGTAGTTTTGAAAGCAAATTAAAACAGTGTATTTGCTTTTGAAATCGGGTTTCTCGTTGTGGAGGTATTGTCGATGGCATCCAAAAGATACGATTGCAGTTTTGTGAATGAGAAAAGGCGGTAGGACTGGGAACCTCGCACAGTTTATTTGCCTTTGAATAGTGAACAAAACAGGCTGGTTTTACTTTTGCAAACGGATGTTTCGTTGTGGTGTTATTGTTGATGGTTTCCAAAAGATACGATTGCAGTTTTGTGGCGAAAAATTGCGGTATGACAGCGAAACTTTTACAGCTTATTCGCCTTGAAAAAGTGCGCTAAACGGTGGTTTTACGTTTGGAATCGGTTGTTTCCTTCTTTTGTGGTGTTATTGTTTATTCACCTTTAAAAAGTGAACAAAATGGTGGTTTTACGTTTGGAATCAGGTGTATCGGTGTGGAGTTATTGTTGTTGGTTTTCAAAAATACAATTGCAGTTCTGTCGGTGAAAAATTGCGGTAGGACTGTGAAACTCGCACAGTTAATTCGCCTTTGGAAAGTGAACAAAACGGTAAGTTTACTTCAGGAATGGGTAATTTCGTTATGGAGTTATTGTAGATTGTTTCCAAAAGATACAATTGCCGTTTTTGTCGGAGGAAAAATGTGGTTGGTCTAGGAAACTCGCACAGTTT
This sequence comes from Macrothele yani, assembly GCA_039090855.1. Lineage (NCBI taxonomy): Eukaryota > Metazoa > Arthropoda > Arachnida > Araneae > Macrothelidae > Macrothele > Macrothele yani. The sequence continues at coordinate 56,745,904 of CM076992.1, read as the reverse complement.
ATTCGCCTTTGGATAGTGATCAAAACAAGTTTTTAACTTTTGAAAACGGATGTTTCGTTGTGCAGTTATTGTTGATGATATCCAAAAGATACGATTGCAGTTTTGTCGGTGAAAAATTGCGATAGGACGGCGAAACTCGCACAGTTTATTTGCCTTTTGAAAAGTGTACAAAACGGTTGTTTCACTTTTAAAATCGGATGTTTCGTTGTGGAGTTATAGTCAATGGTTTTCAAAAGTTACGATTGCAGTTTTGTCAGTCAAATGTTGCCATAGGACAGCGAACCTTGCTTAGCTTATTCGCCTTTAAAAGTGACCAAAACTGTGGTTTTACGTTTGGAATCAGGTTTTTCGTTCTGGAATTATTTTCTATTGTTTCCAAACGATACGATTGCAGTTTTGTCGGGGACAAATGCGGTGGGTTTGGGAAACTAGCACAGTTTATTCGTTTTTGAATAGTGAACAAAACAATTATTTTACTTTTGCAAAGTGATATTTCAATGTGGACTTATTGTAGATGGTTTTCAAAACATACGGTTGCAGTCCTGTCGGTGAAAAATTACGATAGGACTGCGAAACTCGCACAGTTTATTCGCCTTTAGAAAGTGAACAAAACGGTGGGTTTACTTCTGGAATAGGTTGTTTCGTTGTGGAGTAACTGGCGATGGTTTCCAAAAGATATGATTGCAGTTTAGTCGCGGAAAATATGCGGTATGTCTGGGAAACTCGCACAGTTTATTCGCCTTTGAATAGTGAACAAAACAATGGTTTTACTTTTGCGAACGGATATTTCGTTGTGGAGTTATTGTAGTATGTTTCCAAAAGATACAATTGCCGTTTTGTCGGGGAAAAATGCGGTGGGTCTAGGAAACTCGCACAGAGTATTCGCCTTTGGATAGTGATCAAAACAATGGTTTAACGTTTTCAAACGGATGTTTCGTTGTGGAGCTGTTTTTGATGTTATCCAAAAAGTACACTTGCCGTTTTGTCGCGGGAAAATTACGATAGGACTGCAAAACTCGCAAAGTTTATTCGCCTTTGGAAAGTGAACAAAATTGTGGTTTTACTTCTGGAATAGGTTGTTTCGTTTTGAAGTAATTATGGATGGTTTCCAAAACTTACGATTGCAGTTCTGTCGGTGAAAAATTGCGATAGGACGGCAAAACTCACAGAGTTTATTTGCCTTTGAAAAGTGTACAAAACGGTTGTTTCACTTTTAAAGTCGGATGTTTTGTTGTGGAGTTTTTTGAAGTTTATTTCAAAAAGATACGATTGCAGTTTTGTCGCATAAAAATTGCGATAGGACTGCGAAACTTGCACAGTTCATTTGCCTTTGAAAAGTGTACAAAACGATGGTTTGTAAAATCGGTTGTTTCGTTGTAAAGTTATTATCAATGGTTTCCAAAGGTTACGATTGCAGTTTTGTCGGTGAAATATTGCCATAGGAGAGCGAACCACGCTTAGCTTATTCGCCTTTAAAAAGGGAACAAAACTTTGGTTTTACGTTTGGAATCGGGTGATTCGTACTGGAATTATTTTCTATGGTTTTCAAACGATACGATTGCAGTTTTGTCGAAGAAATATGCGGTGGGTTTGGGAACCTAGCACAGTTTATTTGTTTTTGAATAGTGAACAAAACAATTGTTTTACTTTTGCAAAGGGATATTTCGTTGTGGACTTATTGTAGATGGTTTTCAAATTATACAATTGCAGTCCTGTCGGGTAAAAATTACGATAGGACTGCGAAACTCGCACAGTTTATTCGCCTTTGGAAAGTGAACAAAACGGTGGGTTTACTTCTAGAATAGGTTGTTTCGTTGTGGAGTAATTGTTGATGGTTTCCAAAGGATATGATTGCGGTTTAGTATGGAAAAACATGCGATGAGTCTGGGAAACTCGAACAGTTTATTCGCCTTTGAATAGTGAACAAAACAATGGTTTTACGTTTGCGAACGGATATTTCGTTGTGGAGTTATTGTAGATTGTTTCCAATAGATACAATTGCCGTTTTGTCGGGGTAAAATTACGATAGGACTCAAAAACTCGCACAGTTTATTCGCGTTTGGAAAGTGAACAAAATTGTGGTTTTACTTCTGGAATAGGTTGTTTCGTTTTGGAGTAATTATTGATGGTTTCCAAAAGTTACGATTGCAGTTTTGCGCTGAAAACTGCAATAGGACGGCGAAACTCGCACAGTTTATTCGCCTTTAAAAAGTGAACAAAATGGTGGTTTTACGTTTGGAATCAGGTGTATCGGTGTGGAGTTATTGTTGTTGGTTTTCAAAACATACAATTGCAGTTGTGTCGGTGGATAATTGTGGTAGGACTGCGAAACTCGCACAGTTAATTCCCCTTTGGAAAGTGAACAAAACGGTGGGTTTACTTCTGGATTCGGATGTTTCGTTGTGGAGGTATTGGTGATGGTTTCCAAAAGATATGATTACAGTTTTGTCGGTGAAAAAATGCGGTAGGACTGCGAAACTCGCACAGCTTATTCGCCTTTAAAAATTGAACAAAACGGTGGTTTTATGTTTGGAATCGCGCGTTTCGTTTTGGAGTTTACGTGGATGGTATCAAAAAGATACGATTGCAGTTCTCGCAGTGAATAATCGCGTTAGGGCAACGAAACTTGCACAGTTTATTTGCCTTTGAAAAGTGTACAAAACGGTTGTTTCACTTTTAAAGTCGGATGTTTTGTCGTGGAGTTTTTGAAGTTTATTTCAAAAAATACGATTGCAGTTTTGTCGGATAAAAATGGCGATAAGACTGCGAAACTTGCACAGTTTATTTGCCTTTGAAAAGTGTACAAAACGGTTGTTTCACTTTTAAAGTCGGATGTTTTGTTGTGGAGTTTTATAAGTTTATTTCAAAGAGATACGATTGCAGTTTTGTCGGATAAAAATGGCGATAGGACTGCGACACTTGCACAGTTTATTTGCCTTTGAAAAGTGTACAAAACGGTTGTTTCACTTTTAAAGTCGGATGCTTTGTTGTGGAGTTTTTGAAGTTTATTTCAAAAAGATACGATTGCAGTTTTGTCGGATAAAAATGGCGATAGGACTGCGAAACTTGCACAGTTCATTTGCCTTTGAAAAGTGTACAAAACGGTGGTTTGTAAAATCGGATGTTTCGTTGTAAAGTTATTATCAATGGTATCCAAAGTTACGATTGCAGGTTTGCCGGTGAAAACTGCAATAGGACGGCGAAACTCGCACAGTTTATTCGCCTTTCAAAAGAGATCAAAACGGTGGTTTAACGTTAAGAATCGGTTGTATCGGTGTGGAGTTATTGTTGTTGGTTTTCAAAACATACAATTGCAGTTCTGTCGGAGAAAAATGAGGTGGGTTTGGGAACCTAGCACAGTTTATTCGTTTTTGAATAGTGAACAAAACAATTGCTTTACTTTTGCAAAGAGATATTTCGTTGTGGACTTATTGTAGATGGTTTTCAAAACATACAATTGCAGTTCTGTCCGTGAATAATTGCGGTAGGACTGCGAAACTCACAGTCTTAATTTGCCTTTGGACAGTACACAAAACAGCTGTTTTACTTCTGGAATCGGATGTTTCGTTGTCGAGTTATTTTTGATGGTATCCAAAAGATACGATTGCAGTTTTGTAGGTAAAAAATTACGATAAGACTGCGAAACTCGCACAGTTTATTCGCCTTTGGAAAGTGAACAAAACTGTGGTTTTACTTCTGGAATCGGATGTTTTGTTGTGGAATTATTGCCGATGGTTTCCAAAAGATAATATTGCAGTTTTGTCGGTGAAAAAGTGCGGTAGCACAGCTAAACTAGCACAACCTATTGGCCCTTAAAAAGTGTACAAAACGGTGGTTTTACGTTTAGAATCGGGTGTATCCGTGTGGAGTTATTGTTGTTGGTTTTCAAAATATACAATTGCAGTTCTGTCTGTGAAAAATTGCGGTAGGACTGCGAAACTCGCACAGTTAATTCGGCTTTGGAAAGTAAACAAAACGGTGGGTTTACTTCTGGAATCGGATGTTTCATTGTGGAGGTATTGGTGATGGTTTCCAAAAGAACGATTACAGTTTTGTCGAGGAAAAAATGCTGGGACTGGGAATCTCGCACAGTGTATTCGCCTTTGTATAGTGAACAAAACGGTGGTTTTACTTCTGGAATGGGATTTTTCGTTCGGGAGTTATTGTCGATGGAGTCCAAAAGATACTATTGCAGTTTACTGGATAAAGAATTGTGTTAGAGCAACGAAACTTGCGCAGCTTACGTAGTTTTGAAAGCAAATTAAAACAGTGTATTTGCTTTTGAAATCGGGTTTTTCGTTGTGGAGGTATTGTCGATGGCATCCAAAAGATACGATTGCAGTTTTGTGAATGAGAAAAGGCGGTAGGACTGGGAACCTCGCACAGTTTATTTGCCTCTGAATAGTGAACAAAAGGCTGGTTTTACTTTTGCAAACGGATGTTTCGTTGTGGTGTTATTGTTGATGGTTTCCAAAAGATACGATTGCAGTTTTGTCGGCGAAAAATTGCGGTATGACAGCGAAACTTTTACAGCTTATTCGCCTTGAAAAAGTGCGCTAAACGGTGGTTTTACGTTTGGAATCGGTTGTTTCCTTCTGGAATTATTTTCGATGGTTTCTAAACGATACGTTTCTAGTTTTGTCGGGGGAAAAACTCCATGAGACTGGGAATCTCGCACAGTTTATTCGCCTTTAAATAGTGAACAAAACGGTGGTTTTACTTTTGCCAACGGATGTTTTGTTCTGGAGTTATTGTCGATGGTTTCCAAAAGATACGATTGCAGTTTTTTCAATGAAAAAATGCTGAAGGACTGGGAAACTCGCACAGTTTATTTGCAATTGAGTGGCAAACAAAACGCTGGTTTTACGTTTGCAAACGAATGTTTCGTTGTGGAGTTATTGTGATGGTATCCAAAAGATTTGATTGCAGTTTTGACGGTGAACATTTGCGATAGGACTGCAAAACTCGCACAGTTTATTCGCGTTTGTAAAGTAAACAAAATTGAGCTTTGACTTCTGGAATCGGTTATTTCGTTGTGGAGTAATTGTTGATGGTTTCCAAAAGTTTCGATTGCAGTTTTGTGGGTGAAAAATTGCAATAGGACGGCGAAACTCGCACAGTTTATTCACCTTTAAAAAGTGAACAAAATGGTGGTTTTACGTTTGGAATCAGGTGTATCGGTGTGGAGTTATTGTTGTTGGTTTTCAAAAATACAATTGCAGTTCTGTCGGTGAAAACTTGCGGTAGGACTGTGAAACTCGCACAGTTAATTCGCCTTTGGAAAGTGAACAAAACGGTAATGGTTTACTTCAGGAATGGGATATTTCGTTATGGAGTTATTGTAGATTGTTTCCAAAAGATACAATTGCCGTTTTGTCGGAGGAAAAATGTGGTTGGTCTAGGAAACTCGCACAGTTTATTCGCCTTTGGATAGTGATCAAAACAAGTTTTTAACTTTTGAAAACGGATGTTTCGTTGTGCAGTTATTGTTGGTGATATCCAAAAGATACGATTGCAGTTTTGTCGGTGAAAAATTGCGATAGGACGGCGAAACTCGCACCGTTTATTTGCCTTTGAAAAGTGTACAAAACGGTTGTTTCACTTTTAAAATCGGATGTTTCGTTGTGGAGTTATAGTCAATGGTTTTCAAAAGTTACGATTGCAGTTTTGTCGGTCAAATGTTGCCATAGGACAGCGAACCTTGCTTAGCTTATTCGCCTTTAAAAAGTGACCAAAACTGTGGTTTTACGTTTGGAATCAGGTTTTTCGTTCTGGAATTATTTTCTATTGTTTCCAAACGATACGATTGCAGTTTTGTCTGGGACAAATGCGGTGGGTTTGGGAAACTAGCACAGTTTATTCGTTTTTGAATAGTGAACAAAACAATTGTTTTACTTTTGCAAAGTGATATTTCAATGTGGACTTATTGTAGATGGTTTTCAAAACATACGGTTGCAGTCCTGTCGGTGAAAAATTACGATAGGACTGCGAAACTCGCACAGTTTATTCGCCTTTAGAAAGTGAACAAAACGGTGGGTTTACTTCTGGAATAGGTTGTTTCGTTGTGGAGTAACTGGCGATGGTTTCCAAAAGATATGATTGCAGTTTAGTCGCGGAAAATATGCGGTGGGTCTGGGAAACTCGCACAGTTTATTCGCCTTTGAATAGTGAACAAAACAATGGTTTTACTTTTGCGAACGGATATTTCGTTGTGGAGTTATTGTAGTATGTTTCCAAAAGATACAATTGCCGTTTTGTCGGGGAAAAAATGCGGTGGGTCTAGGAAACTCGCACAGAGTATTCGCCTTTGGATAGTGATCAAAACAATGGTTTAACGTTTTCAAACGGATGTTTCGTTGTGGAGCTGTTTTTGATGTTATCCAAAAAGTACACTTGCCGTTTTGTCGCGGGAAAATTCCGATAGGACTGCAAAACTCGCAAAGTTTATTCGCCTTTGGAAAGTGAACAAAATTGTGGTTTTACTTCTGGAATAGGTTGTTTCGTTTTGAAGTAATTATGGATGGTTTCCAAAAGTTACGATTGCAGTTCTGTCGGTGAAAAATTGCGATAGGACGGCAAAACTCACAGAGTTTATTTGCCTTTGAAAAGTGTACAAAACGGTTGTTTCACTTTTAAAGTCGGATGTTTTGTTGTGGAGTTTTTGAAGTTTATTTCAAAAAGATACGATTGCAGTTTTGTCGCATAAAAATTGCGATAGGACTGCGAAACTTGCACAGTTCATTTGCCTTTGAAAAGTGTACAAAACGATGGTTTGTAAAATCGGTTGTTTCGTTGTAAAGTTATTATCAATGGTTTCCAAAGGTTACGATTGCAGTTTTGTCGGTGAAATATTGCCATAGGAGAGCGAACCACGCTTAGCTTATTCGCCTTTAAAAAGGGAACAAAACTTTGGTTTTACGTTTGGAATCGGGTGATTCGTACTGGAATTATTTTCTATGGTTTTCAAACGATACGATTGCAGTTTTGTCGAAGAAATATGCGGTGGGTTTGGGAACCTAGCACAGTTTATTCGTTTTTGAATAGTGAACAAAACAATTGTTTTACTTTTGCAAAGGGATATTTCGTTGTGGACTTATTGTAGATGGTTTTCAAATTATACAATTGCAGTCCTGTCGGGTAAAAATTACGATAGGACTGCGAAACTCGCACAGTTTATTCGCCTTTGGAAAGTGAACAAAACGGTGGGTTTACTTCTAGAATAGGTTGTTTCGTTGTGGAGTAATTGTTGATGGTTTCCAAAGGATATGATTGCGGTTTAGTCAATGGAAAAACATGCGATGAGTCTGGGAAACTCGAACAGTTTATTCGCCTTTGAATAGTGAACAAAACAATGGTTTTACGTTTGCGAATCGGATATTTCGTTGTGGAGTTATTGTAGATTGTTTCCAATAGATACAATTGCCGTTTTGTCGGGGTAAAATTACGATAGGACTGAAAAACTCGCACAGTTTATTCGCGTTTGGAAAGTGAACAAAATTGTGGTTTTACTTCTGGAATAGGTTGTTTCGTTTTGGAGTAATTATTGATGGTTTCCAAAAGTTACGATTGCAGTTTTGCGCTGAAAACTGCAATAGGACGGCGAAACTCGCACAGTTTATTCGCCTTTCAAAAGAGAACAAAACGGTAGTTTAAAGTTTAGAATCGGGTGTATCGGTGTGGAGTTATTGTTGTTGGTTTTCAAAACATACAATTGCAGTTGTGTCGGTGGATAATTGTGGTAGGACTGCGAAACTCGCACAGTTAATTCCCCTTTGGAAAGTGAACAAAACGGTGGGTTTACTTCTGGATTCGGATGTTTCGTTGTGGAGGTATTGGTGATGGTTTCCAAAAGATATGATTACAGTTTTGTCGGTGAAAAAATGCGGTAGGACTGCGAAACTCGCACAGCTTATTCGCCTTTAAAAAGTGAACAAAACGGTGGTTTTATGTTTGGAATCGCGCGTTTCGTTTTGGAGTTTACGTGGATGGTATCAAAAAGATACGATTACAGTTCTCGCAGTGAATAATCGCGTTAGGGCAACGAAACTTGCACAGTTTATTTGCCTTTGAAAAGTGTACAAAACGGTTGTTTCACTTTTAAAGTCGGATGTTTTGTCGTGGAGTTTTTGAAGTTTATTTCAAAAAGATACGATTGCAGTTTTGTCGGATAAAAATGGCGATAAGACTGCGAAACTTGCACAGTTTATTTGCCTTTGAAAAGTGTACAAAACGGTTGTTTCACTTTTAAAGTCGGATGCTTTGTTGTGGAGTTTTTGAAGTTTATTTCAAAAAGATACGATTGCAGTTTTGTCGGATAAAAATGGCGATAGGACTGCGAAACTTGCACAGTTCATTTGCCTTTGAAAAGTGTACAAAACGGTGGTTTGTAAAATCGGATGTTTCGTTGTAAAGTTATTATCAATGGTATCCAAAGTTACGATTGCAGGTTTGCCGGTGAAAACTGCAATAGGACGGCGAAACTCGCACAGTTTATTCGCCTTTCAAAAGAGATCAAAACGGTGGTTTAACGTTAAGAATCGGTTGTATCGGTGTGGAGTTATTGTTGTTGGTTTTCAAAACATACAATTGCAGTTCTGTCGGAGAAAAATGAGGTGGGTTTGGGAACCTAGCACAGTTTATTCGTTTTTGAATAGTGAACAAAACAATTGCTTTACTTTTGCAAAGAGATATTTCGTTGTGGACTTATTGTAGATGGTTTTCAAAACATACAATTGCAGTTCTGTCCGTGAATAATTGCGGTAGGACTGCGAAACTCACAGTCTTAATTCGCCTTTGGACAGTACACAAAACTGTGGTTTTACTTCTGGAATCGGATGTTTCGTTGTCGAGTTATTGTTGATGGTATCCAAAAGATACGATTGCAGTTTTGTAGGTAAAAAATTACGATAAGACTGCGAAACTCGCACAGTTTATTCGCCTTTGGAAAGTGAACAAAACGGTGGGTTTAGTTTTACAATCGGGTGATTCGTTGTGGAGTTATTGTAAATGGTTTCCAAAAGTTACGATTGCAGTTTTGTCGGTTAAATATTGCCATAGGACAGCGAACCTCGCTTAGCTGATTCGCATTTAAAAAGTGAACAAAACTGTGGTTTTACGTTTGGAATCGGGTGTGTAACGTACCAGGAGATGTGACGTACCTGCCAGAAAGACGCACACGACATAGAGGCAGATAGGAATCACAATAAAACGTCCGCGTAGCTGAATTTGTAGAGCAACTTATTCCGGAATGAGGGGACCCGGGTTCGAATACTGGCGTGGACAGAAATGACGGAGAAATTTACTTCGTTATAATGGCGCCCGAACTATCCGGATGACCCGACCGCTCAAAATCTCGCAATGGTGGGATATTATTTCCACACCGCGCGGTGGGAAAAATTAGAGAATCCCTTCGCCGGGAGGGGGAGATGATGTAACGTACCAGGAGATGTGACGTACCTGCCAGAAGGACGCACACGACATAGAGGCAGGTAGGAATCAGAATAAAACGTCCGCGTAGCTCAATTAGAAGAGCAACTTATTCCGGAATGAGGGGATCCGGGTTCGAATCCTGGCGTGGAGAGATATGACGGAAAAACTTACTTCGTTATAGGTGTTTCCTACTTTAATTATTTCCTATGGTTTCCAAACGATACGATTGCAGTTTTGTCGGGGAAATATGCGGTGGGTTTAGGAAACTAGCACAGTTTATTCGTTTTTGAATAGTGAACAAAACAATTGTTTTACTTTTGCAAAGTGATATTTCGTTGTGGACTTATTGTAGATGGTTTTCAAAACATACAATTGCAGTCCTGTCGGTGAAAAATTGCGGTAGGACTGAAAAACTCGCACAGTTAATTCGCCTTTGGAAAGTGAACAAAACGGTGGGTTTACTTCTGGAATCGGATGTTTCGTTGTAAAGGTATTGTTAATGGTTTCCAAAAGATACAATTGCCGTTTTGTCGGGGAAAAATGTGGTGGGTCTAGGAAACTCGCACAGTTTATTCGCTTTTGGATAGTGATCAAAACAATTTTTTAACTTTTGAAAACGGATGTTCCGTTGTGGAGTTATTGTTGATGATATCCAAAAGATACGATTGCAGTTTTGTCGGTGAAATATTCCCATAGGACAGCGAACCTCGCTTAGCTTATTCGCCTTTAAAAAGTGAACAAAACTGTAATTTTACGTTTGGAATCGGGTGTTTCGTTCTGGAATTATTTTCTATGGTTTCCAAACGATACGATTGCAGTTTTGTCGGGGGAAAATGCGGTGGGTTTGGGAAACTAGCACAGTTTATCCGTTTTTGAATGGTGAACAAAACAATTGTTTTACTTTTGCAAAGTGATATTTCGTTGTGGACTTATTGCAGCTGGTTTTCAAAACATACAATTGCAGTCCTGTCGGTGAAAAATTACGATAGGACTGCGAAACTCGCACAGTTTATTCGCCTTTGGAAAGTGAACAAAACGGTGGGTTTACTTCTGGAATCGGATGTTTCGTTGTAGAGGTATTGTTGATGGTTTCCAAAACATACAATTGCCGTTTTGTCGGGGGAAAAATGTGGTTGGTTTAGGAAACTCGCACAGTTTATTCGCCTTTGGATAGTGATCAAAACAAGTTTTTAACTTTTGAAAACGGATGTTTCGTTGTGGAGTTATTGTTGATGATATCCAAAAGATATGATTGCAGATTTGTTGGTGAAAAATTGCGATAGGACGGCGAAACTCGCACAGTTTATTTGCCTTTGAAAAGTGTACAAAACGGTTGTTTCACTTTTAAAATCGGATGTTTCGTTGTGGAGTTATAGTCAATGGTTTTCAAAAGTTACGATTGCAGTTTTGTCGCGTGAAATATTGCCATAGGACAGCGAACCTCGCTTAGCTGATTCGCATATAAAAAGTGAATAAAACTGTGGTTTTACGTTTGGAATCGGGTGATGTAACGTACCAGGAGATGTGACGTACCTGCCAGAAGGACGCACACGACATAGAGGCATATAGGAATCAGAATAAAACGTCCGCGTAGCTCAATTGGTAGAGCAACTCATTCCGGAATGAGGGGATTCGGGTTCGAATCCTGGCGTGGACAGAAATGACGGAGATATTTACTTCGTTATTGGTGTTTCCTACTGGAATTATTTTCTATGGTTTCCAAACGATACGATTGCAGTTTTGTCGGGGAAATATGCAGTGGGTTTGGGAAACTAGCACAGTTTATTCGTTTTTGAATAGTGAACAAAACAATTGTTTTACTTTTGGAAAGTGATATTTCGTTGTGGACTTATTGTAGTTTTTTTCAAAACATACAATTACAGTCCTGTCGGTGAAAAGTTGCGGTAGGACTGCAAAACTCGCACAGTTAATTCGCCTTTGGAATGTGAACAAAACGGTGGGTTTACTTCTGGAATCGGATGTTTCGTTGTAGAGGTATTGTTAATGGTTTCCAAAAGATACGATTGCAGTGTTGTCAATGAAAAAGTGCGTTAGGACTGCGAAACTCACAGTCTTAATTTGCCTTTGGAAGGTGAACAAAACTGTGGTTTTACTTCTGGAATCGGATGTTTCGTTGTCGAGTTATTGCCGATGGTTTCCAAAAGATAATATTGCAGTTTTGTCGGTGAAAAATTGCGGTAGGACTGCGAAACTCACACAGCCTATTCGCCCTTAAAAAGTGAACAAAACGGTGGTTTTACGTTTAGAATCGGATGTATATGTGTGGAGTTATTGTTGTTGGTTTTCAAAACATACAATTGCAGCTCTGTCGGTTAAAAATTGCGGTAGGACTGCAAAACTCGCACAGTTAATTCGGCTTTAGAAAGTGAACAAAACGGTAGGTTTACTTCTGGAATCGGATGTTTCGTTGTGGAGGTATTGGTGATGGTTTCCAAAAGATACGATTACAGTTTTGTCCAGGAAAAAATGCGGTAGGACTGGGAATCTCGCACAGTGTATTCGCCTTTGTATAGTGAACAAAACGGTGGTTTTACTTTTGGAATGGGATTTTTCGTTCGGGAGTTATTGTGGATGGAGTCCAAAAGATACTATTGCAGTTTACTAGATAAAGAATTGTGTTAGAGCAACGAAACTTGCGCAGCTTACGTAGTTTTGAAAGCAGAACAAAACAGTGTATTTTCTTTTGAAATCGGGTTTTTCGTTCTGGAGGTATTGTCGATGGCATCCAAAAGATACGATTGCAGTTTTCTCAATGAGAAAAGGCGGTAGGACTGGGAACCTCGCACAGTTTATCTGCCTTTGAATAGTGAACAAAAGGCTGGTTTTACTTTTGCAAACGGATGTTTTATTGTGGAGTTATTGTGGATGGTTTCCAAAAGATACGATTGCAGTTTTGTCGGCGAAAAATTGCGGTATGACAGCGAAACTCTCACAGCCTTGAAAAAGTGCGCTAAACGGTGGTTTTACGTTTGGAATCGGGTGTTTCCTTCTGGAATTATTTTCGATGGTCTCTAAACGATACGTTTCCAGTTTTGTTGGGGGAAAAACTCGATGAGACTGGGAAACTCGCACAGTTTATTCGCCTTTAAATAGTGAACAAAACGGTGGTTTTACTTTTGCCAACGGAGTTTTTGTTCTGGAGTTATTGTTCATGGTTTCCAAAAGCTACGATTGCAGTTTTTTCAATGAAAAAATGCGGAAGGACTGGGAAACTCGCACAGTTTATTTGCAATTGAGTGGTAAACAAAACGCTGGTTTTACGTTTGCAAAAGAATGTTTCGTTGTGGAGTTATTGTGATGGTATCCAAAAGATACGATTGCAGTTGTGACGGTGAACATTTGCGATAGGACTGCAAAACTCGCACAGTTTATTCGCGTTTGTAAAGTGAACAAAATTGTGCTTTGACTTCTGGAATCGGATATTTCGTTGTGGAGTAATTGTTGATGGTTTCCAAAAGTTACGATTGCAGTTCTGTGGGTGAAAATTGCAATAGGATGGCGAAACTCGCACAGTTTATTCGCCTTTAAATAGTGAACAAAATGGTGGTTTTACGTTTGGAATCAGGTGTATCGATGTGGAGTTATTGTTGTTGGTTTTCAAAAATACAATTGCAGTTGTGTCGGTGAAAATTTGCGGTAAGACTGCGAAACTCGCACAGTTAATTCGCCTTTGGAAAGTGAACAAAACGGTAAGTTTACTTCTGGAATCGAATATTTCGTTGTGGAGTTATTGTAGATTGTTTCCAAAAGATGCAATTGCCGTTTTGTCGGGGGACAAATGTGGTTGGTCTATTAAACCCGCACAGTTTATTCGCCTTTGGATAGTGATCAAAACATGTTTTTAACTTTTGAAAACGGATGTTTCGTTGTGGAGTTATTGTGGATGATATCCAAAAGATACGATTGCAGTTTGTCGGTGAAAAATTGCGATAGGACGGCGAAACTCGCACAGTTTATTTCCCTTTGAAAAGTGTACAAAACGATTGTTTCACTTTTAAAATCGGATGTTTCGTTGTGGAGTTATAGTCAATGGTTTTCAAAAGTTACGATTGCAGTTTTGCCGGTCAAATATTGCCATAGGACAGCGAACCTCGCTTAGCTTACTCGCCTTTAAAAAGTGAACAAAAATATGGTTTTACGTTTGGAATCGGATGTTTCGTTCTGGAATTATTTTCTATTGTTTCCAAACAATACGATTGCAGTTTTGTCGGGGGAAAATGCTTTGGGTTTGGGAAACTAGAACAGTTTATTCGTTTTTGAATAGTGAACAAAACAATTGTTTTACTTTTGCAAAGTGATATTTCGTTGTGAACTTATTGTAGATGGTTTTCAAAACATGCAATTGCAGTCTTGTCGGTGAAACGTTACGATAGGACGGCGAAACTCGCACAGTTTAAGCGCCTTTGGAAAGTGAACAAAACGGTGGGTTTACTTCTGGAATAGGTTGTTTCGTTGTGGAGTAACTGTTGATGGTTTCCAAAAGATATGATTGCAGTTTAGTCATGAAAAATATGTGGTGGGTCTGGGAAACAGCGCACAGTTTATTCGCCTTTGAATAGTGAACAAAACAATGGTTTTACTTTTGCGAACGGATATTTCGTTGTGGAGTTATTGTAGTATGTTTCCAAAAGATACAATTGCTGTTTTGTCGTTGATAAAATGCGGTGGGTCTAGGAAACTCGCACAGAGTATTCGCCTTTGGATAGTGATCAAAACAATGGTTTAACTTTTGAAAACGGATGTTTCTTTGTGGAATTGTTTTTGATGGTATCGAAAAGATACAATTGCCGTTTTTTCGGGGGAAAATAACGATAGGACTGCGAAACTCGCACAGTTTTTTCGACTTTGGAAAGTGAACAAATTTATGGTTTTACTTCTGGAATAGGTTGTTTCGTTGTGGAGTAATTGTTGATGGTTTCCAAAAGTTACGATTGCTGTTCTGTCGGTGAAAAATTGCGATAGAACGGCAAAACTCACAGAGTTTATTTGCCATTGAAAAGTGTACAAAACGGTTGTTTCACTTTTAAAGTCGGTAGTTTTGTTGTGGAGTTTTTGAAGTTTATTTCAAAAAGATACCATTGCAGTTTTGTCGGATAAAAATTGCGATAGGACTGCGAAACTCGCACAGTTTATTTGCCTTTGAAAAGGGTACAAAACGGCTGTTTCACTTTTAAAATCAGATGTTTCGTTGTGGAGTTATTGTCAATGGTTTCCAAAAGTTACGATTGCAGTTTTGTCGGTGAAATATTGCCATAGGAGAGCGAACCTCGCTTAGCTTATTTGCCTTTAAAAAGGGAACAAAACTTTGGTTTTACGTTTGGAATTGGGTGATTCGTTCTGGAATTATTTTCTTTGGTTTCCAAACGATACGATTGCAGTTTTGTCGGGGAAATAGAGGTGGGTTTGGGAACTTAGCACAGTTTATTCGTTTTTGAATAGTGAACAAAACAATTGTTTTACTTTTGCAAAGGGATATTTCGTTGTGGACTTATTGTAGATGGTTTTCAAAACATACCATTGCAGTGCTGTCGGTGAAAAATTGCCATAGGACTGCAAAACTCGCACAGTTAATTCGCCTTTTTAAAGTGAACAAAACGGTGGGTTTACTTCTGGAATCGGATGTTTCGTTGTAGAGGTATTGTTAATGGTTTCCAAAAGATACGATTGCAGTGTTGTCAATGAAAAATTGCGGTATGTCAGCGAAACTCTCACAGCTTATTCGCCTTGAAAAAGTGAGCTAAACGGTGGTTTTACGTTTGGAATCGGGTGTTTCCTTGTGGAATTATTTTCGATGGTTTCTAAACGATACGTTTGCAGTTTTGTCGGAAGAAAAACTCGATGAGACTTGGAAACTCACACAGTTTATTCGCCTTTGAATAGTGAACAAAACAGTGGTTTTACTTTTGCCAACGGATGTTTCGTTCTGGAGTTATTGTTGATGGTTTCCAAAAGATACGATTGCAGTTTTTTCAATGAAAAAATGCGGAAAGACTGGGAAACTCGCATAGTTTATTTGCCCTTGAGTGGTAAACAAAACGCTGGTTTTACGTTTGCAAACGAATGTTTCGTTGTGGAGTTATTGTGATGGTATCCAAAAGATACGATTGCAGTTTTGACGGTGAGCATTTGCGATAGGACTGTGAACCTCGCACAGTTTATTGGCCTTTGTAAAGTGAACAAAATTGTGGTTTTACTTCTGGAATAGGTTGTTTCGTTGTGGAGTAATTGTTGATGGTTTCCAAAAGCTACGATTGCAGTTTTGTCAGTGAAAATTGCAATAGGACGGCGAAACTCGCACAGTTTATTCGCCTTTAAAAAGTGAACAAAATGGTGGTTTTACGTTTGGAATCAGGTGTATCGGTGTGGAGTTATTGTTGTTGGTTTTCAAAAAATACAATTGCAGTTGTGTCGGTGAAAAATTGCGGTAGGACTGCGAAACGCGCACAGTTTTTTCGACTTTGGAAAGTGAACAAAACGGTAAGTTTACTTCTGGAATCGGATGTTTCGTTGTAGAGCTATTGTGGATGGTTTCCAAAAGACATGATTGCAGTTTAGTCGGGAAAAACATGCGGTGTGTCTGGGAAACTCGCACAGTTTATTCTCCTTTGAATAGTGAACAAAACAATGGTTTAACTTTTGCAAACGGACATTTCGTTGTGGAGTGATTGTAGATTGTTTCCAAAAGACACAATTGCCGTTTTGTCGGGGGAAAAATGTGGTGGGTCTGGGAAACTCGCACATTTTATTCGCCTTTGGATAGTGATCAAAACAATTTTTTAACTTTTGGAAACGGATGTTTCGTTGTGGAGTTATTGTTGATGATATCCAAAAGATACGTTTGCAGTTTTGTCGGTGAAAAATTGCGATAGGACGGCGAAACTCGCACAGTTTATTTGCCTTTGAAAAGGGTACAAAACGGCTGTTTCACTTTTAAAATCAGATGTTTCGTTGTGGAGTTATTGTCAATGGTTTCCAAAAGTTACGATTGCAGTTTTGTCGGTGAAATATTGCCATAGGACAGCGAACCTCGCTTAGCTTATTCGCTATTAAAAAGTGAACAAAACTGTAGTTATATGTTTGGAATCGGGTGTTTAGTTCTGGAATTATTTTCTATGGTTTCCAAACGATACGATTACAGTTTTGTCGGGGAAAATGCGGTGGGTTTGGGAAACTAGCACAGTTTATTCGTTTTTGAATGGTGAACAAAACAATTGATTTACTTTTGCAAAGTGATATTTCGTTGTGGACGTATTGTATATGGTTTTCAAAACATACAATTGCAGTCCTGTCGGTGAACAATTACGATAGGACTGCAAAACTCGCACAGTTTATTCGCATTTGGAAAGTGAACAAAACGGTGGGTTTACATCTGGAATAGGTTGTTTCGTTGTTGAGTAATTTTTGATGATTTCCAAAAGTTACGATTGCAGTTTTGTCGGTGAAATATTGCAATAGGACAGCGAACCACGCTTAGCTTATTCGCCTTTAAAAAGTGAACAAAACTGTGGTTTTACGTTTGGAATCGGGTGTGTAACGTACCAGGAGATGTGACGTACCTGCCAGAAGGACGCACACGACATAGAGGCAGATAGGAATCAGAATAAAAACGTCCGCGTAGCTCAATTGGTAGAGCAACTTATTCCGGAATGAGGGGACCTGGGTTCGAATCCTGGCGTGGACAGAAATGACGGAGAAATTTACTTCCGGTATAATGGCGCCCGAACTATCCGGATGACCCGACCGTTCAAAATCTCGCAATGGTGTGATGTTATTTCCACACCGCGCGATAGGAAAAATAAGAGAATCCCTTCTCCAGCACTTCGACAAAAAAAAGGGGGGGGAGATAATGTAACGTACCAACACATGTGACGTACCTGCCAGAAGGACGCACACGACATAGAGGCATATAGGAATCAGAATAAAACGTCCGCGTAGCTCAATTGGTAGAGCAACTCATTCCGGAATGAGGGGATTCGGGTTCGAATCCTGGCGTGGACAGAAATGACGGAGATATTTACTTCGTTATTGGTGTTTCCTACTGGAATTATTTTCTATGGTTTCCAAACGATACGATTGCAGTTTTGTCGGGGAAATATGCAGTGGGTTTGTGAAACTAGCACAGTTTATTCGTTTTTGAATAGTGAACAAAACAATTGTTTTACTTTTGGAAAGTGATATTTCGTTGTGGACTTATTGTAGTTTTTTTTCAAAACATACAATTACAGTCCTGTCGGTGAAAAGTTGCGGTAGGACTGCAAAACTCGCACAGTTAATTCGCCTTTGGAATGTGAACAAAACGGTGGGTTTACTTCTGGAATCGGATGTTTCGATGTAGAGGTATTGTTAATGGTTTCCAAAAGATACGATTGCAGTGTTGTCAATGAAAAATTGCGGTAGGATTGCGAAACTCACAGTCTTAATTTGACTTTGGAAGGTGAACAAAACTGTGGTTTTACTTCTGGAATCGGATGTTTCGTTGTCGAGTTATTGCCGACGGTTTCCAAAAGATAATATTGCAGTTTTGTCGGTGAAAAATTGCGGTAGGACTGCGAAACTCGCACAGTTTATCTGCCTTTGAATAGTGAACAAAAGGCTGGTTTTACTTTTGCAAACGGATGTTTTATTGTGGAGTTATTGTTGATGGTTTCCAAAAGATACGATTGCAGTTTTGTCGGCAAAAAATTGCGGTATGACAGCGAAACTCTCACAGCCTTGAAAAAGTGCGCTAAACGGTGGTTTTACGTTTGGAATCGGGTGTTTCCTTCTGGAATTATTTTCGATGGTTTCTAAACGATACGTTTCCAGTTTTGTTGGGGGAAAACTCGATGAGACTGGGAAACTCGCACAGTTTATTCGCCTTTAAATAGTGAACAAAACGGTGGTTTTACTTTTGCCAACGGAGTTTTTGTTCTGGAGTTATTGTTCATGGTTTCCAAAAGATACGATTGCAGTTTTTTCAATGAAAAAATGCGGAAGGACTGGGAAACTCGCACAGTTTATTTGCTATTGAGTGGTAAACAAAACGCTGGTTTTACGTTTGCAAAAGAATGTTTCGTTGTGGAGTTATTGCGATGGTATCCAAAAGATACGATTGCAGTTTTGACGGTGAACATTTGCGATAGGACTGCAAAACTCGCACAGTTTATTCGCGTTTGTAAAGTGAACAAAATTGTGCTTTGACTTCTGGAATCGGTTATTTCGTTGTGGAGTAATTGTTGATGGTTTCCAAAAGTTACGATTGCAGTTCTGTTGGTGAAAATTGCAATAGGACGGCGAAACTCGCACAGTTTAATCGCCTTTAAATAGTGAACAAAATGGTGGTTTTACGTTTGGAATCAGGTGTATCGATGTGGAGTTATTGTTGTTGGTTTTCAAAAATACAATTGCAGTTGTGTCGGTGAAAATTTGCGGTAAGACTGCGAAACTCGCACAGTTAATTCGCCTTTGGAAAGTGAACAAAACGGTAAGTTTACTTCTGGAATCGAATATTTCGTTGTGGAGTTATTGTAAATTATTTCCAAAAGATGCAATTGCCGTTTTGTCGGGGGACAAATGCGGTTGGTCTAGGAAACCCGCACAGTTTATTCGCCTTTGGATAGTGATCAAAACATGTTTTTAACTTTTGAAAACGGATGTTTCGTTGTGGAGTTATTGTGGATGATATCCAAAAGATACGACTGCAGTTTGTCGGTGAAAAATTGCGATAGGACGGCGAAACTCGCACAGTTTATTTGCCTTTGAAAAGTGTACAAAACGATTGTTTCACTTTTAAAATCGGATGTTTCGTTGTGGAGTTATAGTCAATGGTTTTCAAAAGTTACGATTGCAGTTTTGTCGGTCAAATATTGCCATAGGACATCGAACCTCGCTTAGCTTATTCGCCTTTAAAAAGTGAACAAAAATATGGTTTTACGTTTGGAATCGGATGTTTCGTTCTGGAATTATTTTCTATTGTTTCCAAACAATACGATTGCAGTTTTGTCGGGGGAAAATGCTTTGGGTTTGGGAAACTAGAACAGTTTATTCGTTTTTGAATAGTGAACAAAACATTTGTTTTACTTTTGCAAAGTGATATTTCGTTGTGGACTTATTGTAGATGGTTTTCAAAACATGCAATTGCAGTCTTGTCGGTGAAACGTTACGATAGGACTGCGAAACTCGCACAGTTTAAGCGCCTTTGGAAAGTGAACAAAACGGTGGGTTTACTTCTGGAATAGGTTGTTTCGTTGTGGAGTAACTGTTGATGGTTTCCAAAAGATATGATTGCAGTTTAGTCATGAAAAATATGCGGTGGGTCTGGGAAACAGCGCACAGTTTATTCGCCTTTGAATAGTGAACAAAACAATGGTTTTACTTTTGCGAACGGATATTTCGTTGTGGAGTTATTGTAGTATGTTTCCAAAAGATACAATTGCCGTTTTGTCGGGGAAAAAATGCGGTGGGTCTAGGAAACTCGCACAGAGTATTCGCCTTTGGATAGTGATCAAAACAATGGTTTAACTTTTGCAAACGGATGTTTCTTTGTGGAATTGTTTTTGATGGTATCGAAAAGATACAATTGCCGTTTTTTCGGGGGAAAATAACGATAGGACTGCGAAACTCGCACAGTTTTTTCGCCTTTGGAAAGTGAACAAATTTGTGGTTTTACTTCTGGAATAGGTTGTTTCGTTGTGGAGTAATTGTTGATGGTTTCCAAAAGTTACGATTGCTGTTCTGTCGGTGAAAAATTGCGATAGAACGGCAAAACTCACAGAGTTTATTTGCCTTTGAAAAGTGTACAAAACGGTTGTTTCACTTTTAAAGTCGGTAGTTTTGTTGTGGAGTTTTTGAAGTTTATTTCAAAAAGATACCATTGCAGTTTTGTCGGATAAAAATTGCGATAGGACTGCGTAACTCGCACAGTTCATTTGCCTTTGAAAAGTGTACAAAACGGTGGTTTGTAAAATCGGAAGTTTCGTTGTAAAGTTATTATCAATGGTTTCCAAAAGTTACGATTGCAGTTTTGTCGGTGAAATATTACCATAGGAGAGCGAACCTCGCTTAGCTTATTTGCCTTTAAAAAGGGAACAAAACTTTGGTTTTACGTTTGGAATCGGGTTATTTGTTCTGGAATTATTTTCTTTGGTTTCCAAACGATACGATTGCAGTTTTGTCGGGGAAATAGAGGTGGGTTTGGGAACTTAGCACAGTTTATTCGTTTTTGAATAGTGAACAAAACAATTGTTTTACTTTTGCAAAGGGATATTTCGTTGTGGACTTATTGTAGATGGTTTTCAAAACATACCATTGCAGTGCTGTCGGTGAAAAATTGCCGTAGGACTGCAAAACTCGCACAGATAATTCGCCTTTTTAAAGTGAACAAAACGGTGGGTTTACTTCTGGAATCGGATGTTTCGTTGTAGAGGTATTGTTAATGGTTTCCAAAAGTTACGATTGCAGTGTTGTCAATGAAAAATTGCGGTATGTCAGCGAAACTCTCACAGCTTATTCGCCTTGAAAAAGTGAGCTAAACGGTGGTTTTACGTTTGGAATCGGGTGTTTCCTTGTGGAATTATTTTCGATGGTTTCTAAACGATACGTTTGCAGTTTTGTCGGAAGAAAAACTCGATGAGACTTGGAAACTCACACAGTTTATTCGCCTTTGAATAGTGAACAAAACAGTGGTTTTACTTTTGCCAACGGATGTTTCGTTCTGGAGTTATTGTTGATGGTTTCCAAAAGATACGATTGCAGTTTTTTCAATGAAAAAATGCGGAAAGACTGGGAACTCGCATAGTTTATTTGCCCTTGAGTGGTAAACAAAACGCTGGTTTTACGTTTGCAAACGAATGTTTCGTTGTGGAGTTATTGTGATGGTATCCAAAAGATAGGATTGCAGTTTTGACGGTGAGCATTTGCGATAGGACTGTGAACCTCGCACAGTTTATTGGCCTTTGTAAAGTGAACAAAATTGTGGTTTTACTTCTGGAATAGGTTGTTTCGTTGTGGAGTAATTGTTGATGGTTTCCAAAAGCTACGATTGCAGTTTTGTCAGTGAAAATTGCAATAGGACGGCGAAACTCGCACAGTTTATTCGCCTTTAAAAAGTGAACAAAATGGTGGTTTTACGTTTGGAATCAGGTGTATCGGTGTGGAGTTATTGTTGTTGGTTTTCAAAAAATACAATTGCAGTTGTGTCGGTGAAAAATTGCGGTAGGACTGCGAAACGCGCACAGTTTTTTCGACTTTGGAAAGTGAACAAAACGGTAAGTTTACTTCTGGAATCGGATGCTTCGTTGTAGAGCTATTGTTGATGGTTTCCAAAAGACATGATTGCAGTTTAGTCGGGAAAAACATGCGGTGTGTCTGGGAAACTCGCACAGTTTATTCTCCTTTGAATAGTGAACAAAACGGTAAGTTTAACTTTTGCAAACGGACATTTCGTTGTGGAGTGATTGTAGATTGTTTCCAAAAGACACAATTGCCGTTTTGTCGGGGGAAAAATGTGGTGGGTCTGGGAAACTCGCACATTTTATTCGCCCTTGGATAGTGATCAAAACAATTTTTTAACTTTTGGAAACGGTTGTTTCGTTGTGGAGTTATTGTTGATGATATCCAAAAGATACGTTTGCAGTTTTGTCGGTGAAAAATTGCGATAGGACGGCGAAACTCGCACAGTTTATTTGCCTTTGAAAAGGGTACAAAACGGTTGTTTCACTTTTGAAATCAGATGTTTCGTTGTGGAGTTATTGTCAATGGTTTCCAAAAGTTACGATTGCAGTTTTGTCGGTGAAATATTGCCATAGGACAGCGAACCTCGCTTAGCTTATTCGCCATTAAAAAGTGAACAAAACTGTAGTTATATGTTTGGAATCGGGTGTTTAGTTCTGGAATTATTTTCTATGGTTTCCAAACGATACGATTGCAGTTTTGTCGGGGGAAAATGCGGTGGGTTTGGGAAACTAGCACAGTTTATTCGTTTTTGAATGGTGAACAAAACAATTGATTTACTTTTGCAAAGTGATATTTCGTTGTGGACGTATTGTATATGGTTTTCAAAACATACAATTGCAGTCCTGTCGGTGAACAATTACAATAGGACTGCGAAACTCGCACAGTTTATTCGCATTTGGAAAGTGAACAAAACGGTGGGTTTACATCTGGAATAGGTTGTTTCGTTGTTGAGTAATTTTTGATGGTTTCCAAAAGTTACGATTGCAGTTTTGTCAGTGAAGAATTACGATAGGACTGCGAAACTCACACAGCTTATTCGCCTTTGGAAAGTGAACAAAATTGTGGTTTTACTTCTGGAATAGGTTGTTTCGTTGTTGAGTAATTTTTGATGGTTTCCAAAAGTTACGATTGCAGTTTTGTCGGTGAAATATTGCAATAGGACAGCGAACCACGCTTAGCTTATTTGCCTTTAAAAAGTGAACAAAACTGTGGTTTTACGTTTGGAATCGGGTGTGTAACGTACCAGGAGATGTGACGTACCTGCCAGAAGGACGCACACGACATAGAGGCAGATAGGAATCAGAATAAAACGTCCGCGTAGCTCAATTCGTAGAGCAAGTTATTCCGGAATGAGGGGACCCGGGTTCGAATCCTGGCGTGGACAGAAATGACGGAGAAATTTACTTCGTTATAATGGCGCCCGAACTATCCGGATGACCCGACCGTTCAAAATCTCGCAATGGTGTGATGTTATTTCCACACCGCGAGATAGGAAAAATAAGAGAATCCCTTCTTCAGCACTTCGACAAAAAAAAAAAAAAAAGGGGTGGGGTGGGGGGTGGAGATGATGTAACGTACCAGGAGATGTGACCTACCAGCCAGAAGGACGCACACGACTTCAAGGCACATAGGAATCAGAATAAAACGTCCGCGTAGCTTAATTGGTAGAGCAACTTATTCCGGAATGTGGGGATCCGGGTTCGAATCCTGGCGTGGACAGAAATGACGGAGAAATTTACTTCGTTATAGGTGTTTCGTTCTGGATATGTTTTCTATGGTTTCCAAACGATACGATTGTAGTTTTGTCGGGGAAATATGCGGTGGGTTTGGGAAACTAGCAAAGTTTATTCGTTTTTGAATAGTGAACAAAACAATTGTTTTACTTTTGCAAAGTGATATTTCGTTGTGGACGTATTGTAGATGGTTTTCAAAACATACAATTGCAGTCCTGTCGGTGAAAAATTGCGGTAGGACTGCGAAACTCGCACAGTTAATTCGCCTTTGGAAAGTAAACAAAACGGTGGGTTTACTTCTGGAATCGGATGTTTCGTTGTAGAGGTATTGTTAATGGTTTCCAAAAGATACGATTGCAGTGTTGTGAATGAAAAATTGCGGTAGGACTGCGAAACTCACAGTCTTAATTTGCCTTTGGACAGTGAACAAAACTGTGGTTTTACTTCTGGAATCGGATGTTTCGTTGTGGAGTTATTGCCGATGGTTTCCAAAAGATAATATTGCAGTTTTGTCGGTGAAAATTTTCGGTAGGACAGCGAAACTCGCACAGCCTATTCGCCCTTAAAAAGTGAACAAAACGGTGGTTTTACGTTTAGAATCGGGTGTATCGGTGTGGAGTTATTGTTGTTGGTTTTCAAAACATACAATTGCAGTTCTGTCGGTTAAAAATTGCGGTTGGACTGCGAAACTCGCACAGTTAATTCGGCTTTATAAAGTGAACAAAACGGTGGGTTTACTTCTGGAATCGGATGTTTCGTTGTGGAGGTATTGGAGATGGTTTCCAAAAGATACGATTACAGTTTTGTTGAGAAAAAAATGCGGTGGGACTGGGAATCTCGCACAGTGTATTCGCCTTTGTATAGTAAACAAAACGGTGGTTTTACTTTTGGAATGGGATTTTTCGTTCGGGAGTTATTGTCGATGGAGTCCAAAAGACACTATTGCAGTTTACTGGATAAATAATTGTGTTAGAGCAACGAAACTTGCGCAGCTTACGTAGTTTTGAAAGCAGAACAAAACAGTGTATTTGCTTTTGAAATCGGGTTTTTCGTTGCGGAGGTGTTGTAGATGGCATCGAAAAGATACGATTGCAGTTTTGTCAATGAGAAAAGGCGGTAGGACTGGGAACCTCGCACAGTTTATTTGCCTTTGAAAAGTGAACAAAAGGCTGGTTTTACTTTAGCAAACGGATGTTTTATTGTGGTGTGGTTTCCAAAAGATACGATTGCAGTTTTGTCGGTGAAAAATTGCGGTATGATAGCGAAACTCTCACAGCTTATTCGCCTTGAAAAAGTGAGCTAAACGGTGGTTTTACGTTTGGAATCGGGTGTTTCCTTCTGGAATTATTTTCGATGGTTTCTAAACGATACGTTTGCAGTTTTGTCGGGGGAAAAACTCAGTGAGACTGGGAAATTCGCACAGTTTATTCGCTTTTGAATTGTGAACAAAACGGTGGTTTTACTTTTGCCAACGGATGTTTCGTCCTGGAGTTATTGTTGATGGTTTCCAAAAGATACGATTGCAGTTTTTTCAATGAAAAAATGTGGAAAAACTGGGGAACTCGCACAGTTTATTTGCCTTTGAGTGGTAAACAAAACGCTGGTTTTACGTTTGCAAACGAATGTTTCGTTGTGGAGTTATTGTAATGGTATCCAAAAGATACGATTGCAGTTTTGACGGTGAACATTTGCGATAGGACTGCAGGAAACTCGCACAGTTTATTCACCTTTGTAAAGTGAACAAAATTGTGCTTTGACTTCTGGAATCGGTTGTTTCGTTGTGGAGTAATTGTTGATGGTTTCCCAAAGTTACGATTGCAGTTTGTCAAAATTGCAATAGAACGGCGAAACTTGCACAGTTTATTTGCCTTTAAAAAGTGAACAAAATGGTGGTTTTACGTTTGGAATGGGATGTATCGGTGTGGAGTTATTGTTGTTGGTTTTCAAAAATACAAATGCGGTTGTGTCAGTGAAACATTGCGGTAGGACTGCGAAACTCGCACAGTCAATTCGCCTTTGGAAAGTTACCAAAACGGTGGGTTTACTTCTGGAATCGGATGTTTCGTTGTAGAGTTATTGTTGATGGTTTCCAAAAGATATGAATGCAGTTTAGTCAGGGAAAACATGCAGTGGGAATGGGAAATTCGCACAGTTTTTTCGCCTTTGAGTAGTGAACAAAACAATGGTTTAACTTTTGCAAACGGATATTTCGTTTTGGAGTTATTGTAGATTGTTTCCAAAAGATACAATTGCCGTTTTTGTCGGGGGAAAAATGCGGTGGGTCTGGGAAACTCGCACAGTTTATTCGCCTTTGAGTAGTGATCAAAACAATGGTTTAACTTTTGCAAACAGATGTTTCGTTGTGGAGTTATTGTTAATGATATCCAAAAGATACGATTGCAGTTTTGTCGGTGAAAAATTGCGATAGGACGGCGAAACTCGCGCAGTTTATTTGCCTTTAAAAAGTGTACAAAACGGTTGTTTCACTTTTAAAATCGGATGTTTCATTGTGGAGTTATTGTCAATGGTTTCCAAAAGTTGCGATTGCAGTTTTGTCGGTGAAATATTGCCATAGGACAGCGAACCTCGCTTAGCTTATTTGCCTTTAAAAAGTGAAAAAAACTGTGGTTTTACGTTTGGAATCGGGTGTTTCGTTCTGGAATTATTTTCTATGGTTTCCAAATGATACGATTGCAGTTTGTCGTAGGAAAATGCGGTAGGACTGCGAAACTCGCACAGTTAATTCGCCTTTGAAAAGTGAACAAAACGGTGGGTTTACTTCTGGATTCGGATTTTTGTTGTGGAGGTATTGTTGAAGGTTTCCAAAAGATACGATTGCGGTTTACTGGATAAATAATTGTGTTAGAGCAACGAAACTTGCGCCGCTTACGTAATTTTGAAAGCAGAACAAAAAAATGTATTTGCTTTTGAAATCGTGTTTTTTTTTGTGGAGTTATTGTCGATGGCATCCAAAAGATACGATTGCAGTTTTGTCAATGAGAACAGGCGGTAGGACTGGCAACCTCGCACAGTTTATTTGTCTTTGAATAGTGAACAAAACGCTGGTTTTACTTTTGCAAACGGATGTTTTGTTGTGGAGTAGCTGTTGATGGTATCCAAAAGATACGATTGCAGTTTTGTCGGTGAAAACTTGCGGTAGGACTGCGATACTCACAGTCTTAATTCGCTTTTGGACAGTGAACAAAACTGTAGTTTTACTTCTGGAATCGGGTGTTACGTTGTGGAGTTATTGTCGATGGTTCCAAAAGATATGATTGCAGTTTACTGGATAAATTATTGTGTTAGAGCAACGAAACTTGCGCAGCTTACGTAGTTTTGAAAGCAGAACAAAAAAGTGTATTTACTTTTGAAATCGGGTTTTTCTTTGTGGAGTTATTTTCGATGGCATCCAAAAGATACGATTGCAGATTTGTCAATGAGAAAAGGCGTAGGACTGGGAACCTCGCACAGTTTATTTGTCTTTGAATAGTGAACAACACGCTGGTTTTACTTTTGCAAACGGATGTTTTGTTGTGGAGGTATTGTTGATGGTTTCCAAAAGATACGATTGCAGTTTTGTCGGTGACAAATTGCGGTATGACAGCAAAACTCTTACAGCTTATTTGCCGTTAAAAAGTGAACAAAACGGTGGTTCGGAATCGGGTGTTTCCTTGTGGAATTATTTTTGATTGTTTCTAAACGATACGATTGCAGTTTTGTCGGAGGAAAAACGCGATGAGACTAGGATACTCGCACAGTTTTTTCGCCTTTGAATAGTGAAGAAAACGGTGGTTTTAGTTTTGCCAACGGATGTTTCGTTGTGGAATTAT
Organism: Macrothele yani; assembly: GCA_039090855.1. NCBI lineage: Eukaryota > Metazoa > Arthropoda > Arachnida > Araneae > Macrothelidae > Macrothele > Macrothele yani. The sequence continues at coordinate 56,718,678 of CM076992.1, read as the reverse complement.
TGTTCATGGTTTCCAAAAGATACGAATGCACTTTTGTCGGGGAAAAAATGCCGGGTAACTGGGAAACTCGCGCAGTGTATTCGCCTTTGAATAGTGAACGAAACGGTGGTTTTACTTTTGCCAACGAATGTTTCGTTCTGGAGTTATTGTTGATTTTTTCCAAAAGATACGATTGCAGTTTTTTCAATGAAAAAATGCGGTAGGACTGGGAAACTCTCACAGTTTATTTGCCTTCGAATAGTGAACTAATTGGTAGATTTACTTTTGAAAACGGATGTTTTGTTTTGCAGTTATTGTTGATCATATCCAGAAGATACGATTGCAGTTTTGTCGGTAAAAAATTGCGATAGGACTTCGAAACTCGCACAGTTCATTTGCCTTTGAAAAGTGTACAAAACGGGGGTTTTACTTTTAAAATCGGATGTTTCTTTGTGGAGTTATTTTCGATGGTTTCCAAAAGTTACGATTGCAGTTTTGTTCTTGAAAAATTGCGGTAGGGCAGCGAAACTCGCACAGCCTATTCGCCCTTAAAAAGTGAACAAAACGGTGGTTTTACGTTTAGAATCGGGTGTATCGGTGTGGAGTTATTGTTGTTGGTTTTCAAAACATACAATTGCAGTTCTGTCGGTTAAAAATTGCGGTTGGACTGCGAAACTCGCACAGTTAATTCGGCTTTATAAAGTGAACAAAACGGTGGGTTTACTTCTGGAATCGGATGTTTCGTTGTGGAGGTATTGGAGATGGTTTCCAAAAGATACGATTACAGTTTTGTTGAGAAAAATGCGGTGGGACTGGGAATCTCGCACAGTGTATTCGCCTTTGTATAGTAAACAAAACGGTGGTTTTACTTTTGGAATGGGATTTTTCGTTCGGGAGTTATTGTCGATGGAGTCCAAAAGACACTATTGCAGTTTACTGGATAAATAATTGTGTTAGAGCAACGAAACTTGCGCAGCTTACGTAGTTTTGAAAGCAGAACAAAACAGTGTATTTGCTTTTGAAATCGGGTTTTTCGTTGCGGAGGTGTTGTAGATGGCATCGAAAAGATACGATTGCAGTTTTGTCAATGAGAAAAGGCGGTAGGACTGGGAACCTCGCACAGTTTATTTGCCTTTGAAAAGTGAACAAAAGGCTGGTTTTACTTTAGCAAACGGATGTTTTATTGTGGTGTGGTTTCCAAAAGATACGATTGCAGTTTTGTCGGTGAAAAATTGCGGTATGATAGCGAAACTCTCACAGCTTATTCGCCTTGAAAAAGTGAGCTAAACGGTGGTTTTACGTTTGGAATCGGGTGTTTCCTTCTGGAATTATTTTCGATGGTTTCTAAACGATACGTTTGCAGTTTTGTCGGGGGAAAAACTCAGTGAGACTGGGAAATTCGCACAGTTTATTCGCCTTTGAATTGTGAACAAAACGGTGGTTTTACTTTTGCCAACGGATGTTTCGTTCTGGAGTTATTGTTGATGGTTTCCAAAAGATACGATTGCAGTTTTTTCAATGAAAAAATGTGGAAAAACTGGGGAACTCGCACAGTTTATTTGCCTTTGAGTGGTAAACAAAACGCTGGTTTTACGTTTGCAAACGAATGTTTCGTTGTGGAGTTATTGTAATGGTATCCAAAAGATACGATTGCAGTTTTGACGGTGAACATTTGCGATAGGACTGCGAAACTCGCACAGTTTATTCACCTTTGTAAAGTGAACAAAATTGTGCTTTGACTTCTGGAATCGGTTGTTTCGTTGTGGAGTAATTGTTGATGGTTTCCCAAAGTTACGATTGCAGTTTGTCAAAATTGCAATAGAACGGCGAAACTTGCACAGTTTATTCGCCTTTAAAAAGTGAACAAAATGGTGGTTTTACGTTTGGAATGGGATGTATCGGTGTGGAGTTATTGTTGTTGGTTTTCAAAAAATACAAATGCGGTTGTGTCAGTGAAACATTGCGGTAGGACTGCGAAACTCGCACAGTCAATTCGCCTTTGGAAAGTTACCAAAACGGTGGGTTTACTTCTGGAATCGGATGTTTCGTTGTAGAGTTATTGTTGATGGTTTCCAAAAGATATGAATGCAGTTTAGTCAGGGAAAACATGCAGTGGGAATGGGAAATTCGCACAGTTTTTTCGCCTTTGAGTAGTGAACAAAACAATGGTTTAACTTTTGCAAACGGATATTTCGTTTTGGAGTTATTGTAGATTGTTTCCAAAAGATACAATTGCCGTTTTTGTCGGGGGAAAAATGCGGTGGGTCTGGGAAACTCGCACAGTTTATTCGCCTTTGAGTAGTGATCAAAACAATGGTTTAACTTTTGCAAACAGATGTTTCGTTGTGGAGTTATTGTTAATGATATCCAAAAGATACGATTGCAGTTTTGTCGGTGAAAAATTGCGATAGGACGGCGAAACTCGCGCAGTTTATTTGCCTTTAAAAAGTGTACAAAACGGTTGTTTCACTTTTAAAATCGGATGTTTCATTGTGGAGTTATTGTCAATGGTTTCCAAAAGTTGCGATTGCAGTTTTGTCGGTGAAATATTGCCATAGGACAGCGAACCTCGCTTAGCTTATTTGCCTTTAAAAAGTGAAAAAAACTGTGGTTTTACGTTTGGAATCGGGTGTTTCGTTCTGGAATTATTTTCTATGGTTTCCAAATGATACGATTGCAGTTTGTCGTAGGAAAATGCGGTAGGACTGCGAAACTCGCACAGTTAATTCGCCTTTGAAAAGTGAACAAAACGGTGGGTTTTCTTCTGGATTCGGATTTTTGTTGTGGAGGTATTGTTGAAGGTTTCCAAAAGATACGATTGCGGTTTACTGGATAAATAATTGTGTTAGAGCAACGAAACTTGCGCCGCTTACGTAGTTTTGAAAGCAGAACAAAAAAATGTATTTGCTTTTGAAATCGTGTTTTTTTTGTGGAGTTATTGTCGATGGCATCCAAAATATACGATTGCAGTTTTGTCAATGAGAACAGGCGGTAGGACTGGCAACCTCGCACAGTTTATTTGTCTTTGAATAGTGAACAAAACGCTGGTTTTACTTTTGCAAACGGATGTTTTGTTGTGGAGTAGCTGTTGATGGTATCCAAAAGATACGATTGCAGTTTTGTCGGTGAAAACTTGCGGTAGGACTGCGATACTCACAGTCTTAATTCGCTTTTGGACAGTGAACAAAACTGTAGTTTTACTTCTGGAATCGGGTGTTACGTTGTGGAGTTATTGTCGATGGTTCCAAAAGATATGATTGCAGTTTACTGGATAAATTATTGTGTTAGAGCAACGAAACTTGCGCAGCTTACGTAGTTTTGAAAGCAGAACAAAAAAGTGTATTTACTTTTGAAATCGGGTTTTTCTTTGTGGAGTTATTTTCGATGGCATCCAAAAGATACGATTGCAGATTTGTCAATGAGAAAAGGCGTAGGACTGGGAACCTCGCACAGTTTATTTGTCTTTGAATAGTGAACAACACGCTGGTTTTACTTTTGCAAACGGATGTTTTGTTGTGGAGGTATTGTTGATGGTTTCCAAAAGATACGATTGCAGTTTTGTCGGTGACAAATTGCGGTATGACAGCAAAACTCTTACAGCTTATTTGCCGTTAAAAAGTGAACAAAACGGTGGTTCGGAATCGGGTGTTTCCTTGTGGAATTATTTTTGATTGTTTCTAAACGATACGATTGCAGTTTTGTCGGAGGAAAAACGCGATGAGACTAGGATACTCGCACAGTTTTTTCGCCTTTGAATAGTGAAGAAAACGGTGGTTTTAGTTTTGCCAACGGATGTTTCGTTGTGGAATTATTGTTCATGGTTTCCAAAAGATACGAATGCACTTTTGTCGGGGAAAAAATGCCGGGTAACTGGGAAACTCGCGCAGTGTATTCGCCTTTGAATAGTGAACGAAACGGTGGTTTTACTTTTGCCAACGAATGTTTCGTTCTGGAGTTATTGTTGATTTTTTCCAAAAGATACGATTGCAGTTTTTTCAATGAAAAAATGCGGTAGGACTGGGAAACTCTCACAGTTTATTTGCCTTCGAATAGTGAACTAATTGGTAGATTTACTTTTGAAAACGGATGTTTTGTTTTGCAGTTATTGTTGATCATATCCAGAAGATACGATTGCAGTTTTGTCGGTAAAAAATTGCGATAGGACTTCGAAACTCGCACAGTTCATTTGCCTTTGAAAAGTGTACAAAACGGGGGTTTTACTTTTAAAATCGGATGTTTCTTTGTGGAGTTATTTTCGATGGTTTCCAAAAGTTACGATTGCAGTTTTGTTCTTGAAAAATTGCGGTAGGGCAGCGAAACTCGCACAGCTTATTCGCCTTTAAAAAGTGAACAATACGATGGTTTTACGTTCGGAATCGGGTGTTTCGTTGTGGAGTTATTCTAGATGGTTTCCAAAAGATACGATTGCAGTTTTCTCGGGGAAAATTGCGGTAGGACTGAGAAACTTGCATAGTTCATTTGCCTTTGGAAAGTTAACAAAACGGTGGCTTTACTAATGGAATCGGATGTTTCGTTGTAGAGGTATTTTTGATAGTTTCCAAAAGTTACGATTGCAGGTTTTGTGGAGAAAATTTTCAATAGGACTGCAAAACTCGCACAGTGTATTCGCCTTTGAATAGTGAAAGAAACGGTGGTTTTACTTTTGCCAACGGATGTTTCGTTCTGGAGTTATTGTTGATGGTTTCCAAAAGACACGATTGCAGTTCTTTCGGTGAAGAATTGCGATAAGACTGTGAAACTCGCACAATTTATTCGCCGTTGAAAAGTGAACAGGACGGACGTTTTACTTCCGGAATTGGACGTTTCGTTGTGAAATTATTGTCAATGGTTTTCAAAAGTTAAGATTGCAGTTATGTCGGTTAAAAATTGCGATAGACTGCAAATTTCGCACCGTTTATTTGCCTTTGAAAAGTGTACAAAACTGTGGTTTTACTTTTAAAATCGGATGTTTCGTTGTGGAGTTATTGTCGATGGTTTTCAAAAGATGCGACTAGAGTTTTGTCGGTGAAAAATTGCGGTAGGACAGCAAAACTCGCACAGCCTATTCGCCTTTAAAAAGTGAACAAAACAGTGGATATACGTTTGGAATCGGGTGTTTCGTTGTGGAGTTAACGTGGTTGGTATCAAAAAGATACGATTGCAGTTCTCGCAGGGAATAGTCGCGTTAGGACAACGAATTTTGCACAGTTTATGTGCTTTGAAAAGTGAACAAAACGGTGGTTTTACTTTTGGAAGCGGTTGTTTGGTTCTGGAGTTATTGTAGATAATATCCAAAAGATACGATTGAAGTTTGGTCGGAGAAAAATGGCGTTAGCTCAAGGAAACTCGCACAGTTTATTCGCCTTTGAAAAGTGAACAAAACGGTGGTACTGCTTTTCGAATCGGATTTTTCGTTCTGGAGTTATTGTCGATGGTATCCAAAAGATACGATTGCAGTTTACTCGATAAATAATTGTGTTAGAGTAACGAAACTTGCGCAGCTTACGTAGTTTTGAAAGCAGAACAAAACAGTGTATTTGCTTTGGAAATCGGGATTTTCGCTGTGGAGTTATTGTCGATGGTATACAAAAGATACGTTCGCAGTTTTGTCGGTGAAAAATTGCGATAGGACTGCGAAACTCGCAGGGTTTATTCGCCATTGAAAAGTGAACAAAACGCTGCTTTTACTGTTTAAATCGACTGTTTCGTTGTTGACTCATTGCCAATGTTATCCAAAGATATGATTGCCGTTTCCTTTATGAGTATGTGAGTTAGCACAACGAACCTAAAGCTGAACAAAACGGTGCATTTATGTTTGAAATCGGATTTTTCTTGTGGAGTGATTCTTGATGGCATGCAAAAGATGCGATTGCATTTTTTTCAGTGAATATTTCAGTTAGCTCGACGAAACGTGCACAGTTTATGTAGTTTTGCAAGCAGAACGAAACAGTTTATTTAATTTTGAAATCGGACTTTTTGTTGTGGAGTTAATAAAGATGGTATCCGAAAGATACGATGCCGCTCCGGTGGCGCAGTGGTCTAAGCGATGGCCTCTGATTATTCGTCCGAACGGGGTCCGGGTTTGAATCCCGGTCAGGCATGGATGTTGTGTTTGTCTTACGGCACTGGCTCTCTCCCTTCCCTAGAACCAGTGACCCTAAATTAGGGACGGGCAACTGCTTATAGCCCATTGAGTTGCTCACGGTGGTCGTTAAACCTCCAATAAAAAAAAAAAAAAAAAAAAAAGATGCTATTGTAGTTTTCTGGATGACCATTTGAGTTAGCACAATGAAACTTGCACAATGTATTCGCCTTTCAAAAGTTAACAAGGAGGTGGTTTTACTTTTCGAATCGAATGTTTCATTCTGGAGTTATTGTGGATGGTATCCAAAAGATACGATTGCAGTTTTCTGGGTGAAAATGGCGTTAGCTCAACGAAACTTGCACAGTTTATTTAAATTTGAAAATTGAACAAAACGGTGGTTTTACTTTTGGAATCGGATGTTCTGTTCTGGAGTCATTTTTAATGGTATCCAAAAAATACGATTGCAGTTTTCTCGGTGAAAAATGGCGTTAGCTCAACGAAACTCGCACAATTTATTCGCCTTTGAAAAGTGAACAAAACGGCGGTATTATTTTTTTAATGGGATTTTTCGATCTGTAGTTATTGTCGATAGTATCTAAAAATAGGATTACAGTTTTTCCGATGAATAATTATATTAGCGCAACGGAACTTGCACAGCCCACGTAGTTTTGGATGCTGAACAAAACGGTGTATTTACTTTTGAAATTGGACTTTTCGTTGTGGAGTTATTTTTGATGGTACCCAAAAGATACAATTGCAGTTTTTTTGGTGAATAATTGTGTTAGAGCAATGAAACTTTCACAGTTTATGTGGTTTTGAAAGGTGAAGAAAACGGTGTATTTTCTTTTGAAATCGGACTTTTCGTTGTGGGGGTATTGTCGATGATATCCAAAATATACGATTGCAGGTTTCTTCATGAAATTTTGAGTTAGCGCAACGAAACGTCCACAGTATCTGTAGTTTTGAAAGCTGTACAAAACGGTGTATATACTTTTGAAATCGGACTTTTCGTTGTGGAGTTGTTGTAGATGGTTCCCAAATGATACGATATGCAGTTTTCTCGTTGAATAATTGTCTTAAAGGAAGTGTGAACAGGACGGCGTATTTAGTTTTGAAATCGGACTTCTCGTTGTGGATTTATTATCGATGGTATTGCTTTTTGTTTAGTGTATGCCATTTACGACAATAGAGATGTGGAACATTACCCTTTTTAAATAACGCACATATTTCCCGCTAGGTGGTGTAAGGGCCAATACTTTTTTTTTTCGTTACCTCTGCGGGAGACGTATTTGAAAATTTGAAAAATTCTTTTTCTTTAGCATAGCTTCTTTCACGAAGAATATTTTAAGTATACTTTCAATTTTCCTATTATGCAAAATTCTTGAGCTAGAAGGCGTAGAGTTATATTATGTTTCTTTTTGTATTTGTTCTTTTAACAGTTCGATTTGAAAATCTGTTTGTATCCGATAGCCTTCTTGTATGAGGAAATTTTTGTGACGTACGTTTTAGACGATGTTAGAGAAAATGCAGCTGTTTCTATTTATGTTTTTTTTTTTGTTGATTTTAAAAATCTGGTTGATATTTTGTAACTGGTTGCGTTGACTTTGAATAACTTTGAAAAACTTAATTCGCGTTAGAAACGGTTCAACAGATGTGCTCATTACAACAGAAAATTCGGTGTCATCATTCTTTTTATTTCAAATATTTGGAAGGCACAGCTATAGGAAACGAGCATGTAAACATCAAATATAACTGGAAATACATATAAAGCTCTATGCTGCTTGTCATTGGTCACCAGTGGAGTATCTTGTGTCCGAGACCTGGGCTATCTCACAAGTACTTTTTTTTTTTTTTTGATTGCGAAGTTTAAATTCATTTGTTAGGTAAGAGAAGTAACTTTTTTCTAAATATTAGGTACATGCCATTGCTAACATGATACGAAATAATTATGAGGATTAGGATTTAAACACTTATTTGTACATGAACTCCATTCTTCTTCTTAATACTTTATTTGTATATGAACTCCATTTTTCTTCTGAATGCTTTATTTGTACATGAATTCCATTCTTCTTTCCTTTTCTGTGAACGAACGTTTTCATAAAATGTTTCTTCCGAGTACTTTTTCATATTTAAAAAGAATGTTTTTCTCTATTGACAAAACAGCCAAGTTTTTCGAATGTGCATGTACTTGTGTGGCTCTAAGATATATCTGGATTTTTTTAATGCTGAAAAACTTCTTTCGTCAGTTGCAGTTGCTGATGGAAAGTTTAATGAGGTCTGCTAATTTGTACACCTCACTAAACACTATGTCCAATTTATTCAACTTTATGTAACACATAATGTCTCTTACTGATTTGTTTTTGTATTCATCAAGGGAATAAAACACCTTCAGTTCATGTTTTAGTCAAGCTGTATCAAAATTTGAAGTACAGAGTTCTTTAAGTTCTCACAGTAGATGTTCAGGGAAGCTTTCACAAAATTTATCAAAACAGTTCGAATCCAACAAAGCAACGAATTTAAGATATAATATCTCTGTTTTTAATTCATTGACACTTCACAAAAACTGAAACAACTCTCGCGAAACACTCTTATGGCTGGGAGTATGCGAGTGACTGAGATAATCTAAGTCTTCTATTTTCTAAGCGAACCGTTGACCAAAGCAATGGCCCATTCCCCCTCTACCAGCTGATTCATGTTGTCATGGAAACGCTAGCAGGTGATCGTACGGAAGGTTTTCGAATCAGAACTGCGAAGCTTCAGGAGAAGCAGCTTGCGTTATGCCGTTGGTTTTCGCTCGCCGGACTGAGTCAAACAAGCGAAACCGCACACATTTTTTTTTCGCTCCGAAAGCATCGACATATTTTAATACCGTTGATAATTGACTTTTATTTGTGTATATTTAATTGACTTTTATTTGTGTATATTTAATTGACTTTTATTTGTGTATATTTAATTGACTTTTATTTGTGTAAATTTAATTGAGTTTTATTTGTGCATTATCTGGGCTTCGCAGCTAGACTAGCTAGCCTCGAATATACACCACTATTGGTCACGTATTACGAGAACCAGCTGAAAAGTCCAAGTTCGAGCCGGGCACAGCCGCACATGAACACGGAGTCCAAATAGTCTAAATTAGGGCAGGGAATGGTTCCACCTGATGAAATAAACCCGCAAATATAGTTTATGCTATATATAAGGTCTGGCGCTTCTGTTAACCTATTGCACCAAAATACATATGCCATATTTGAAGTCAAGTTTCACTTACCCAAAACCCATTATATAAGTAAATTAGGGCATTAGTACGGTTAAAATGATGCAGATGCTTGAGCCATGCCGTATTTCGAGAATTTCTTTTCTAGCCGTCCGTGGCGTTTTGGAATATATAGCACATCAATGTGTTCCCAGTTGAACACTTTGAGAAAAGGTTGACAACTCATTCGGAACTCATCGAGAAAGTAATTCCGATGAGTTCCGAATGATTACGACAGTGTTCCATGCTTTTGCCACGAAGTGTGCCGAATGTGTTATGTAAAAATACTAGTATCTTCTATCATAAAACATTTTATGGTAGAGAGAGCTTTGAAAACACATGCGGAACAGGTTGATACACAGTCGGACCACTTTGGCAACATATGAGGTACGCAATGATCACCCAATTTTAGGAAATGGCTTTCGCAAAATGTCACGAAAGTGTGCAGTCTATTCCAAATGATTTGTTATTTTCCACCTCAAAAACTCACTTTTCTTTCATAGTTAGTGTGTTTAGCATACGAATGAATGGGAACAGCAATGTCTTGTAATTTAAATTTGCACTTCCCATATATTAATTCCCCGTGTCAACTGAAAATAATATATTTTTTTGTGCTCGAAAGTATGAACGTTTGTCCCATTTTGTCGCCCACAGCGTACGCGTATATCACTTTGCTTTGTTGTTATAGCAACAAGAATCGATTTTCAATAGCTTCTGGCGTGACGCCATTTCATCTATATCATTCTGACATGACGTCAGAGATGCATTACGTCACACGATCAACTCTTTTGAAACAGGAAAGAGTTACGTCAGGAATTTTATTCCTACTTTTTCGTCCATAAACGACATATAGAATTTTTTATTTATAATCCGATCGTCTGTCTTCCTTCCTGTTAACTCTTTTAATAGCCACTTATGTCTATAGGCATCTCTCAATTCTTTATTCGGTTGGATAATTGTCTAATTTTCCACGTTGACCAGACGGCTTGGGAAATGCATTTTTCTGCTACTGCCAACATCAGGAGAAACAGACAAGTGCATCTGGGACCGACGTCACAGGGAACCATCTGTACATTGGCGTCCCCAAGCCCAAGGAGGCTGTGGAAAACCCCGGAAAAACCGCAGACAAGTTGGCCGGCCGGTCAGAGATTAGAACACCCGACAAGAATTCTGTCTATGAAATTTAATTTTAAGATTTCCCTCGCGAATCTAAAATGTTTATTATAGATTGTCAAACCAGTTTCTTTTCTCATTTAAGTCTAAAAATTGAGAGCTCCAATGAAGTAGGTAACAGAGTGTTTTTATTATTTCATGCGCATGCTGAAGAAACAGGATTTGGGAACTTTCTTTTTCCTTAAACTACGAAATTCTTAGAATATAATTTTTTTTTGTCGCTGAGTATAATCAATTATTATTTTATTTATATTTGAAGAAATGTAAAAGAAAACAAAAATGCAATTAGATCCGTATTAAACTACACTAAGTAAGCTTAATGCTCCAAACGCTACTGGTTATCTTCTTAACCGGTAGTCAGAAACGTCTAATGCCGAAGATGTGATTTACGTGCAGACCAAAGCTAAACACGTAGATTCGGCTTCTGTATTGCAGCGAAAAGCAGTTCCGTTTTGCATAATACAGACAGTTTAAGCAGTATAACTACAATGGAAAATATCAATGAATTGGAACAATATGCAATTACATGCGGATTACACCGTGTTTCGAGACGGAATGGACACAAGGGAAAATCTGCAAAATAAAAAAATCACTCACACGGGTTCACTCGCGCAGGAGACAATTTGCAGTTTTCATTTCCATGACCTTAGTTTCATAATTTAACGAAGCTGTAAAGGTATTTATTTAAGAAATACACAGAAAACACATACGAAGCTTTCGTTTTGTAGAACGTACTGTTTTTTTACGTTTTTGAATTAAACAATACAAAAGAGTCAGCTATGTAACCAATAGGAAAAAATTAAATATGTAATTGCACGAACTATGTCATAAGTTAAGTTATATTGTGCAAAACTATTAACTTACGTTTTTCATCATTAAAAGTTGCAATTTTGAATTTAGGGGTTTAAAATAATTTCTGCTTTCTTCAACCAACTTCACGTAGAAACACTTTCTCCTACGTGTTTCTAAGTATTGCGGGGTAAACCGTTTTACAGTAAGTAGAGGAAAATATGTTTTTTATGCACGGCCCCTTAATCGCTGTATGCTTGAGTTTTCGCTTATATCTCAGCAAGATTTTATGCTATAACGCTGTAAATTTGGATTTAACCAGATATGGTCACAATTCATTTTTTTCATGATCGTATTTCGTAATTTATAATTCCCATACTATACCAGTTCTGTTCTTGCATAACGGCTCATATTATCTGGGCCTCTTAGTGTTTTACTGTTGCAACACCGAATCACTGTATCTGTTCTCGATTAAATGATACAAATCAAAAACAACTTTTGTAGTCTAACAATAGCGGCATATTTTAGCGTAGCTCACTGCACACGTATTTATTCGTCGATTCGTATGAAATTTAGAATTTAAGGGTTTCATTATGTGCTGAATAGAATGCGCGTAAAATAACATACCTCTTATATGTAAAAATTCGGAGACAGAGAGCTAATTAGCACACTAATTAGCTTAATTGGCATGTTTCTTCACATCACAGGATGGTTCACTTCAAGTGCTTTCCAACGATACCTTACTTGTTTACATGCGACAAACAGTTCGAAAGTTAAGTGGGTGGCTCTTTTTTTTTGAGGTCTGTACGTATGAATGCATCGTCGACGGCCCTTTCAAGTTTAACAATTCGGGGCACTCATCTCCAGATTTGGGAAGAGGCACCTGTGTTGGCCCCTACTAACTCACTTTCTTCGATCTTACTAATGGAAAGTCTGTTTATACAATATCAACAACATTATTGTTGTAATGATGACATACCTTGTTATGTACCTCAACCGTGGAAAACATTTATCTCTGTAAAAAAAGTAACAATTCTGTTAATCACTCTGGTCCTGAGCTGTGAATTCTGTTACTTTACTTGTTTACATGCGACAAACAGTTCGAAAGTTAAGTGGGTGGCTCTTTTTTTTTGAGGTCTGTACGTATGAATGCATCGTCGACGGCCCTTTCACGTTTAACAATTCGGGGCACTCATCTCCAGATTTGGGAAGAGGCACCTGTGTTGGCCCCTACTAACTCACTTTCTTCGATCTTACTAATGGAAAGTCTGTTTATACAATATCAACAACATTATTGTTGTAATGATGACATACCTTGTTATGTACCTCAACCGTGGAAAACATTTATCTCTGTAAAAAAAGTAACAATTCTGTTAATCACTCTGGTCCTGAGCTGTGAATTCTGTTACTTTACTTGTTTACATGCGACAAACAGTTCGAAAGTTAAGTGGGTGGCTCTTTTTTTTGAGGTCTGTACGTATGAATGCATCGTCGACGGCCCTTTCACGTTTAACAATTCGGGGCACTCATCTCCAGATTTGGGAAGAGGCACCTGTGTTGGCCCCTACTAACTCACTTTCTTCGATCTTACTAATGGAAAGTCTGTTTATACAATATCAACAACATTATTGTTGTAATGATGACATACCTTGTTATGTACCTCAACCGTGGAAAACATTTATCTCTGTAAAAAAAGTAACAATTCTGTTAATCACTCTGGTCCTGAGCTGTGAATTCTGTTACTTTACTTGTTTACATGCGACAAACAGTTCGAAAGTTAAGTGGGTGGCTCTTTTTTTTTGAGGTCTGTACGTATGAATGCATCGTCGACGGCCCTTTCACGTTTAACAATTCGGGGCACTCATCTCCAGATTTGGGAAGAGGCACCTGTGTTGGCCCCTACTAACTCACTTTCTTCGATCTTACTAATGGAAAGTCTGTTTATACAATATCAACAACATTATTGTTGTAATGATGACATACCTTGTTATATACCTCAACAGTGGAAAACATTTATCTCTGTAAATAAAGTAACAATTCTGTTAATCACTCTGGTCCTGAGCTGTGAATTCTGCTCTAAAGTTTTTACTTCACGCATTACGTCACCCCTCCCCCAGTAAGTGATCGACACGCCTATTCTGATACGCCATGAACTTGTTTTAATATTAGTAAAAGACTTGCTACTTGAGTCGTCATTCTGTTTGCTTTTAATCTGAAGGTGGGTCTATGGCAGACTCGAAAAATCTCATATGCATCAGTGATATGTATATAAGTTTTTAACAGAAAGTTTTTAATATTAAATCTTTTAATAACCGTGACCTTATTTATCTGTGTGTACTCCAATCGTGCAAAGACGGCTAAGACGATTCCTACCACTGGAATGTTTACTGGCACGAAGTTCGTATCTTTTATTCACCTCAAGATCTGCTGGACAATCTTGTCAAGAATATGTGCAACTGATGTCATGCGTGCATTGCAGTGAGGGGTGGACATATCCCTTATGAAACTTTGACAGGGGACAGTATTCAAAGTGTTGTGGCTGTTTCGCTTCTGCTTTGCAAAGGACCAAAAAATGGTACGTTTTGTTCATGTACCGTATATTCAGGGGCGGATTTATGGGGTCACGCTAATCGCAATCGCAAAGGGCCCCCGATTCACTGTGAAAAGAGAAGTAAATCAAGGAGGAAACAAAGAAAGGGAAAAAAGAGGGGGAAAGTTATGCTGATAAATAAAATGTTTTTAGGATTCATAGAAAAGCAGTCATGGTTCAAACTTCATATATTACTTGTCGTCTGTTCTGTACTTAGGAAGTGTAAATTTGGCTATCCTGCTTGATTTTGCTAACTGTACAGTAATTTCATTTCTGCATGATGGCGACACTGACCACTGGTAACGTCGCAACATGACCTAAAATATCGTCTGTAATCGGTATTTCTATGTTGCCATTCAATCCCAATCTCCACGTTGTGGCATTATACAGTGTTACTTACTTAGTATTATGATTATTAACACCTAGCCCTGTACTTAAGATCGGCATCGTCATTAGCTGTTGTTTCTGTTTCGTTAACATATAGTTTATGTGACTGATTCTCCTGAAAATGAAGCTAGTGAAACGATGTTATGAGTCAGGTTATGAAAAGCGGAAGAAGAAAAACGAGGAAGAAGAACGTCTTCAAAAGCAAAAGGATAGTTTATTAGTATTCCTACAGAAGCCTGTGCAGAGTCATACCGCTGATGAGCGAATTGAGCAAGAGCCTCCGGATTCATGCGCATCAAAAGAAAATGTTCAACTGGAACCTACACAGGACCCACACCATTCAATTTCAGAAAACGACGATCGTAAGGCTAGTTCAATAAATTAAAATCTTGACTCCAACTACCTAGACTCATGTGAGAAACTATCCCATTTGCCACTGAATGATTTTAATTGTCAAACCTCAGAGCTAGACCAAATAATCAACCAAGAGCATGAACCAACAAATCAAGAGGAAGAGTCTAGGCCTAGCTCAATGAATTCATACTATCCTACTGATATAACTTAGCTTTATGGCCTTCTAACCCCACCTCTGGTGTGATAGATTACTTTGTTAGAAATAAACTAGAAAATAAAGCAGAACTAAAAAATATGAGGAAGTATTTTCTTCGATTCTGGGAAAACGTATTTCAGGAACATAAATGAAAATCACTTTTATAGGTTGAAGACAAATGGAACAAAAGAAAAAAGAAACTTGTTAAATTATTTCTGAAACTTCTAAGTCTGTTTACTGCTATGTGTGTAAACTTTTTCCCGACCATAAACAATCATATAGGGTTCTTGTTGATAGATTTCCTGATTGGTCCCGTACAGAAAAAGTTTTAAGAAATGAGGAAATCTCGAAGTCTCACTTAACATCCATGGTCAATATGCTTACAAGGAGTGAATTATCCGGGAGAGTTGATTCTCAACTAATGACTCAGATTGAAAAAGAGAAGGGCTATTGGAGGCAAGTACTATATCTAGTAGTGGCCACTGTGAAACTACTTGCAAGACTAGGATATCCACTCGGAGGTCACAGAGAAACGGAATGCTCTGAAAATGTAAATAAGGGTAATTTTTTAACTCGTATGGAGTATCTTGCAGAGCTCGATGACTTTCTGAAAGATCATTTTGAAAAGTATGAGCATTGTGGTTCAGTCAGAACAAACTATTTCTCACCGATGGAATATTAACTGTAATGGCGGAGAAACGAGAAGGTTTTTTTTTTATGAGGAGGTTAAAAATTCACAGTGCTTTTCAATTATCGGCGATTATACTCTTGATAAAACAATTAACTTTTGTTTTGAGGTATGTAAAAGCTGATGGAAAAACTGTTCAGCGATTCTTTGGTTTCTTGCCCATAAAATCTCACAAAGCGGATAATATGGCTTTTGCAAAGAATGACTACGGCTGTTGCAAAGAATGACTACGGCTGTTGCAAAGAATGACTACGGCTGTTGCAAAGAATGACTACGGCTGTTGCAAAGAATCGACAAAGTCAGCAAATCCTTGCAGAAAGAAGATGGAAACATGAAAATGGCAGTTGATCTATTTCCGACTCTGAAAATCTTCTTTGAAGACGTACGTAACGACTTTTCTACGATCAACACGTTTTTGCTACTACATCGAAGCCTCGACTTTGTCTACATCTGTGGAGCAATCAGACGATGATGAGAGTTACAAAAGGAGAATAAAAAGAGCTTTGCTGATGAAAGTACAGACAATGAAGTTCATCTGGAGGGAAAGATACGAGTGGAGATACTGAATACTATCGGTGACAACCTGGTAGTTGAGCTAGAAAAAAGAAAAGTAATATTAGGATAAATGTTCGGCCTATTCAAAGTAGGTTTTGGCTGATGAACATGACCATTCTACGAAATGTGACCTCAGCAATATTTCCAAGGTATATTCAAATGACATACAGATGGAAAACTGTTTTGTGATGAACTGCAGAACTTCCATCGTTTTGTGAATCTCATGGATCAAAATCAATCCTCAGTCCGGCCGGAAGATTGCTACAAACTGCTTGTAGACAGTGACGGTTTGAAAGAGACATTTCCAAATGTGGAAACCATTCTTAAAAATTTCCTAACTTTACCAATATCTAATGCAAGTGGTGAAAGATCATTTAGTGTTCTTAAAAGAATTAAAATTTTTTTACGATCAACACTTTCTAAAGAGCACTTGAATAGTTTTTCAATATTGTACATCGAGAGTAATGCGCTGAATCATGTCAATTATGATGAAGTCATAGACACTTTTGCTGCAGTTAAAACCAGGAGGAATTTCTTATAAACACAATGCTGTGTTTGTAAGTAAATGAAAAAGTCTTTCTCTTTGTTGCAATATAGAATAATAATATTAGGTGTACAAATAAGTTTTAAAGCGTTTTAAGACAACGCAACATGTAATTTGAGAGAAAATGACAATACCTTTACAAATCAAAATATGCGCCGTCATTACCTATCACCTTCTGCCATCGGTCGGGCGGCTGACGGATTCCAGCCATGAAAAATGCTTCGTCGTGTGACGCGATGAAGTCGTCAACCCGTTTTTGCACTTCGTCACATGTCCGGAACCGTACAGCAGACATACCATGTAGCATCAATCGAAACAAATGACAGTCTGAAGGGGCTATGTCGAGAAATGACAGTCTGAAGGGGCTATGTCCAACACTTCCCAGCCAAATGTCATTAATGTTTCCTTGACCGATTTCGCAACATGCGGATTAGCGTTTTCATTAAATAACTTCACGGGACACAATCCTTTGACTGTGAATGGAAGTTTCCGACAGATTTCCTGGTTTAAATCACAGCAATTGTTGCTTGTAACGATCAGCAGTAACAGTTTGACCCTGTTCCAATAGTTCATAATAGAGCACACTCTTCATATCCCACCACATGCACAGCAGAACTTTCTTGGAGTGAATATTGCGTTTCGGTCTCGAAGTCGTGCTTCACCGGGGTATACCCAGTGTTTTTTGCGTTTGGGATTGTCGTACCATATTCACTTTTTATCACCCGTAACAATTTTCCACAGGAAAGACTTTCTGGGTTGTTTATTCAACAGATTCAAACACTTCATGACACGTTCATCCTTGTTTCTCTGGCTCAGGTCATGTGGCGCCCATTTTCCTTCCTTCCGAATCTTTCCCATTGCGCATGAACGACTGAAATGGTTTGTTGAGTTACCCCTAGTAGTTCAGCTAGTTCGTTTTGCGTTTGAGACGAATCTTCATCCAACAATACTTGCAGTACTTCATGTGCAACCTTCTGCGGGGCGCCGCTACGTTCTCGATCGCTAACATCAAAATCACCTGCTTTAAACAGTCTAAACCAAAACTCACACGTGCTTTTCGATACAATATTCTCACCCAGAACAGAACAGATCGATGCACATGCTTTTGCAGCACTTTTTTCTTAATGAAATTCGTAACGAATGCAGTGTCGAATAAATGCAGTATCGCTTGCCATCTTTCCCCTACCTATGTGCAATGCGTTTGACTGTTGGGCAACTTCTGTGTCACATTTTATATTCTGGACCAGTTACGGACACATTAAAACAACGCGGGGAATGTCGGATATGTAAATTAGCGGTATACGTCACACAAAAAACGCTTTAAAACTTATTTGTACACCTAACAGAATTATTTGATGATGAAGAAATTGATTACAGTCCATTTAAAAATTAATTGTAGTGAATATACCCAGACCCGGATGTATCTTAAAACGATGGCCCCCCAAAAGGATAGCCACACTTGGTTGCAAAACGGTGCAAAACGAGGGCAATACAATAGCCCATTGCGTTTTCGAATTCGCCAGGGTAGGAAGGAGTGGAAAGGGGGGGGGGTTAAGCTTAAGTTGTCCCTTCCAAATTTAAACGCTCAGTGTTTTCTGCTTTGAGGTGCAAAACGCCATACTTGGGTGCAATACGATAGTCCATTCCGATTTCCAAATTGCCGGGGTGTGGGTGGGGATGGGGGGCTCATTATGCTCCAGGTAGCCCCCCAAATTTAAATTCTCGCAGTGTTTTCTAGTTTGAGGTGCAAAATGCCATACTTGGGTGCAAAATGGTGCAAAATGGGTGCAAAACGATGGTCTATTTAAATTTCGATTTAAAGAGGGGGAGGGATTAAGGGACCTCTCCAAACTTTGGAGACAGATTGTGTGACGAGTTTTGGCTTATAAAATTTGCGTATTTAACAGAAATGTTTTAAAAAGTTCATGACTTAAGTCTCTCACTTCAAGGAAAAGCAGTAATTGTTTTTGACGCCAACGATAAAGTACAAGCGTTTAACAAGAAAATAAAGTTTTGGGCGGAATCAATGAAAATTCAAAGTTTAGACAGCTTCCCAGTGGTAAAAGAATTTAAAGAAAAACTGGATTTCGACATGCTTGGAGATATCTTAAATGAGTTTCACGTTCACCTGCTAAGTTTGCTTGATAGTTTCAACTGTTATTATCTGCAAGAGCTCCGCGAAAAATTAAAGAAACATTTTGAGTTGTAAACCTACACTCTGCTGTGTCGGAAAAGCCAACCTGTCTGACATCGGAGCTGTATGAGTGCTTGATTGATTTGACATCAAGTTCTGCGATAAAAGAGAATTTTGCAACTAAGAAGTCACTATGAGAATTTTGGTGTCTGCTAAAAGACGACTTTAAAGTTTTGATTAAGCGAAAATCATCTTTCTGCCCTTTGCAACAACTTACTTATGTGAATCAGGATTCTCTGCCTATGTGGCTACTAAAACAAAATACAGATTCTGCCTCAATATAGAGACAGATATTCGGTTGTAGCTATCCCAAATTCAACCAGATTTAGCCACATTGCGCAAATCAAAACAGTTCCATCCCTATCATTAGAATCTAAGTTCCCGGGCTATGCTTTACTGTTATTTTTTCGATGCCGAGTGACATTTTTGGTTTTGCAGCTGTAAAAATGGTTTTAAATACCATATCTGTGTGGGTAACACATTGTGGATTTTCAATACCTGCTTTGAATTTATTCTCAAATGTGTTTCCGTCTGTATGTTTTTTGTTGTTGTTGTTCGTTTATGCAGTTAAGTAAGTTCCTTATTTATCTGAAATTGGTGGAGAAAATAACATTTCGAATGAAATAAAACTTGATGTTTAACATGCCCAAATGCTCAAAAATACCTTCCATCGTCAATACTGCTGTCATTCGGTTTAGTACCTATGTAGGTGCTAGGTGAAAATATCGTCGCCCTTATGCCAAAGACACGTATGCGCAAAATTGATGTTTTGAGAAAACGACATTTAAAGTTCGAATTTTTAATAACTTTCAACAGGAAAACTAAGTTTAGATCAAAATTTAAGCTATTTAGCATTCGAAAAATAATTCGCGCCTTTGCCATACGATAAAATATCGACTAACAGCATGAAAAATGCAGTTAGGTAAAAACAGCCAAAAATCCACATACGTGGCTCTGGCATAAGAGAGACGAAAATGCTCCGCGACTCAAAAAGTTTAGGAACTGCAGCTATATTCAATAATAAATTTACAGAACAGTAGTAAAAATAATTAAATTAAAAAATATTCCTCCCCCTCATGTCCATTTAAGCTAGGTGTGTAGCAAGTGAAAGTTTA